>CATIWO010184736.1:0-29799 GCA_949673435.1 Macaranga tanarius
ATATCCAAATCCCTCTCTACACACCCTTAATGAGTTAGAACAATTACCCCAAAAATCCACAACTTCTATTTTTGACACCTAGGTCCAAACTCCTCTTACAATAATACCCTTACTACTCTAAGATGCATATGCCACAACATGCAACTTACAACTCTATGACACATGTCATAAAAATTACTATATATGAACAGGACTTCCAGAATGATGAACGTTATAGCATCTAATCTTTTGAAGGTTCTTTCTTGTTAGAAGGTTCAGGGTCAAAGAAATAGGTGATTTTTCCTTTTTTGCTTGTCTGGTCAGGATGGATAGGTAGGTTCCATTTTTCAATATCCAGGTGGTATATTTAAAAGTACAGATGGTGATAGAAATGGAGATAGATTGTAGCTTAGGGGAGAAGGAAAAAGGTTATAGTAGGGAGCCAATAGATCTGAAGGATAAGGACTGCTGATAAGGTTGTCAAGATCTTCTTCTTTTAAAATCTCATTCAATCTACTCAATATGAGCTTTTAGATCTAGTATCTTATTCTCTTTCATTTGATGGAGATGTATAGCACTCCTACTTCTTACCAATAGCATCAACTCCTGATGCTTCTTCTCTACTTCTCTAGATAAGTCAGCTTGAATCCGCTTTATTTCTATTTTAAAAGTAGATTGGTGAGTCTAAGTACTCTTTACATATTGTGAAATCTCATCGAATTTAGCCTCCACTTTTTGTAGAATTTTTTTAAGCACAAGCATTCTTTGTTTGTCAATTCAATACTACTTCAGTAGAAGTAACTCTCCTGGGTCTCCCTTCAGCATCAACTATGTTTGGATTTTGAACAAAAGGCTGAGAGGTGTAGTTGGTATTAACTTCTAGAACTAGAGGTGAAAACTCTTTGTCATAGGCCACAAATTGATACATAAATATTTCAGGCAAACAAGATGTCACACTTGGCATTTTAGGAGTAGTTTTCTGAGTGGGGTGAGTTGAGTTTTCTTTTCTTATCCATTTCAAAGCCTGCCTATAGTAGGGAAGTGGTTGAGGTTTTGGATCTGGCTTATAAGGTTTTGGTAAGGATTTGCAAGGTTTTAGCTGAGGTGATTTGGTTGGTGATGTAGGAGCATATGATATAAGATAATCATATTTCCCTGACGGTTCTCCCAGAGTCCCTACAGAAGGGTCTCTATCATCAAATCTCTTTCTAAAGGCCTCTTCACTGTAGCCTTTCTTTCTCCTTATCTTCTTCTTTGAATCCTCTTCCTTATCATTAAAGATCGTGCAACAATCATCACAGCTACATACATCAAAGAAACAATGACCATTACACTTAAAAGCATAAACTGGTCTTCCTTCCTCATTAAAGAATGTAACTGGAATCTTCTCTTTAGGCCAAGGAGTGATCGTGAACATTATTCTGAACATATCAGAACTTTCATTAGACTTATTGAAGATAGTCTCTATAGAGCCATCAGATTTCTTGATGAAGACAGGGTTTGTACTCTGTAGAGGGTGGATTGCTTCATGCATCTTTTCATAATTAGTGATCCACTTTTTAGGAAATAGCTTTAGTAATTCTTCCTTAGCCAGCTGCTTAGGGATGTGGACACAAGATGGAGAATTATAAGAGTCTGCTTTTATCAATAAGGCTTCTTTTTGGATGTTTAGAATGGTAAGGTTTAAGGCATGGTTCTGCAGATAGGCTCTTTGTTTTGGATGTTTGGACATAAGATAAGCTCTTTTATCAAATTCAGCAGATCATTTCTTTGGATCTTGAAGATGCCGATATCGAATCCTTATTTTCTGAGGAAGATGAACCTTCACCAAGGAGTATTTTTACTGTGTGTCATGAACAAACTTCTGATCATTTTGAGTCTGATGATGATGATGATGATGAGCCTTTACAATTCTCCCTTGATAAAATTATTTCCCTAGTTTAAGAATAATAACCTTTTCCTTTGATCACTCTGTAAATTTACCCGACAACCTTTGCCAAACCTATAAAAGCTATTGCTCTGATGGATTCTGGAGCAAGAACTATCATTCTAAACCTAGAAGTTCTTTCAGATGACTGTTGGCAAAAGTATGATGAATACTTCAGAGCTGCCAATGGAGGATTTTTGAAAACCAAACACATTACTAAAAACCCCATCAAAATCCAAATTTTCCCTGGATGTTATATTTGGACCAAAGTTCTTAGATCACCATTACCAGGAAAAGACATTGTCCTTGGATTTGATATCTATTGAAAGATAAAGAAACTTTAGATTCTTTCTAATAGAATTAAGTTCAAAAAATACTTCCAACCATACACCACCATCCCATCTCTCTTCAACCTTGAACCTAAAATCCATATCATTTCAGTCAACTCATAAATTTTTATTGCAGGTTTGCAGTGCAGATTCACATACCCAGTTCTTGGATAAATGTTCCTCCATACTATGGCAAAATCCTGAGTTCTTCATTTCTTTGCCTTTCAAAAAGAATGAAGATGTTAATCCTACTAAAGTTACTCATCCTGGAATGACTCCTGCAGATCTAAAGCTGGCAGACGAGGAATGTCAACTGTTGAAAAAGCAATGTTTGATAGAACCAATAAAGTCTGAATGGGCTTGCCAAGCATTCTATGTCAATAAGAGATCTGAACAGATAAGGGGAAAGAAACGATTGGTGATTGATTATCAGCCCTTGAATGTTTTCCTAAGAGATGACAAGTTTCTCTTGCCAAAAATTTCCTCACTGTTTTCATTCCAGTAAAAAGTAAAAATCTTCTCAAAGTTTGATTTGAAAGCATGTTTCTGGCAACTTGGGATTAAAATAGAAGAAAGATACAAAATAGCCTTTTGTATTCCTAATTAGCATTTCTAGTAGACAGTGATGCCTTTTGGATTAAAAGTGGCACCATCCTTGTTCCAGAAATCAATGATAAAAATTTATGAGCCTATCTTGCATAGTGCTCTCATTTATATTAATGATATCTTATTATTTTCTCCAGATGAGGAAAGTCACCTGAAGCTTCTCCAACAGTTTGCAGATCTCACAAAACAATATGGAGTAATGCTTTCACCATCCAAGATGCATGTTTGCAAGATAGAGATTGAATTTTTGGGGATGTATTTTAAAGGAGACCAGTATCAGCCTGGGCCACATTTTACTTCAGAACTTTAAAAATTTCTAGATGAGGATCTTTCTCTCAAGCAGATCAGACAGTTCCTTAGGATTGTTAATTACCTGAGAGATTTCATCCCGCACTTGACAAAGAAGACTGCACCATTAAGAGCTATATTGGAAAAGAATCCACTAACCTGGAGTGAATAGCAAACATCAGTAATAAAGCAGCTTCAGAAAAATACACAGAATCTGCCACCCTTGCAGATTCCTTCTACAGGCAAAAGAGTCTTACAGATATATGCTAATGATAAGTTTTGGGGGGCTATTCTCCTGAAAGAATATGAACAGAGGAAAAAGAGAATTTGTACTTATGCTAATGGAAAATTCTCAGATTCTGAATGTCACTATCACTCCACATTCAAGGAGATTTTGGCAGTAAAATATGCCATCAAAAAGTTTGAATTCCATCTGATTGGTCATCACTTCAAGGTCATTATGAATTATTTTTCATTTCCTAAAATGTTAGAATTCAAGGGAAAGACTCTGCCATATCCACAGCTTCTCCGATGGAAAGAATGGTTCAGCAAGTATGACTTTGAGGTAGAGCACATCAAAGGTGATAACAATTTGATACTAGATTTGCTTAGTAGACCATCTGTCTCCTCCGCCATGGAAAACCCGTTTAACTTGAGAATCCTTCCCATGATATTCATGTTTGAATCCACTAGTTCAAACCAGCAACCTGAGCCACCTGTAACTCCCTTTCTTTTTGAAGGAGTTCCACCAGAAGTATCTTTAAACTGTTCAATAGCCCAGCTCACAAAAATAGCATCAGCCCAGATTTTTAAATACCAGTCCAAGATAATTAGACTTTATAGGCATGATTATCTTCGAACCCTTGGTATCCATCCAGATTATCCTTTTGCCACTGTATTCAGTTTTCTTAACCAAAGCCTTGAAAAAGACTTCCAGTGGCCTCGAGAACTTCTTGTATTTCTCTGGTATATGTGTCATCTCTACTGGGTAGCTTTTGATTTACAGCCACTCCTTTCAGCTTAGTATTTGAGGAGACTAGATACAGGACTCAAGTCTAATCCACACTTAAAATAATTTCTCAAATGGTTTCAGCCCATTACCAAGTGGAGTTCATCCCTCACTCGTGAAGTTGTGATCCAAAATTTGACTCAACCTCATCAATGTCATTCAGCCATTCTATTCCATAGACCGTTCTGGAAAATAAAAAATGAGCTTAAGATAATTTTTAGTTTCTAGACGCCTCAAACTTATAATTTCTCCATAATTGATCATTTGTTCACCAACACAGAAAATCTATTACTATAGAGATGACTGTAGAAGAGACTCTTTGAAGTTAACAAAAATATTCCTATTGAGATCTAGCCCAAAGCCCATGAAGATGCTCCATGGGAGACATATCCGAAAGCTTATACAGTAGGCCTACTTGCAGATAAGGATTACTGGTTATCAACCCAAGGCCCATGATTAAGTTCTCAGAGTTCTCAGCCAGCAACGAAATCCAGTTCACACAATCTAGAAAAAAGCCCAAGTCCATCAAGCCTATCAATGGTGGATTTTAAAGTCTGGAAGGATCCATATGGATGACCATATTGAGGATATTCACAAGGATATTCTCAAAGAGATACTGACAGCATTGACAGCAATGATGAGAGCAACATATCATCAAGTCATAAACCTATTATAAAGTGACAAAGACTCTTATAAAAGACTCTTTAATATCAAAGTCAAGATTATGGTTATAATATGTCCTTAAAATCTTTAGGTTTGTATTATTGTTTAAAGAAAGTGTCAAACGTCTTTATAAAAAAACTTAAAAGTCAATATGTTTACTAAAAGTCATTATTAGATATTAATGCTTATAGTAAAAGTCATAAGTGTCATAAGTTATTAAATTATGGGTAGTAAAAGTCTTTGGTAGGTATAGAAAGTCTTAGTTGTTATTAATGTTAATAATTTGTATCTGCAACATCGATTTTATTATTTTTATTGTTCTAAATTAATTCTTAATATTCAAGGATGAATTTTTATAAGGGAGAAAGATTGTAACACCCTGTAATTTTGATTTGTTTAAGTTTTATGATTTGTTCCTTCTTAATTAAATTGGTATATGTAATTTGATATATATATATATATGTGTATGTACTTTTGTGATTAAATTAAAAATTTAAGTTCAATTATGATAAAAATATTTTTAAGGAGGGATTTAAATTGATAAATTCCTACTCTTAATATAAATATACAAGTTTTATATTTTGAAAAACAAACCCCTTTATTTTTCCCCTCCTCTTCTTTTATTTTCTTTTCTTTTTCTCTTCTTTTTCTTTCCTTCTTCTTCCTCCTACCGCTGACCTCCACCGTCGCCGCCATCTCTGACCACTGCGACCACTTCTACCACCACAGTAGTAACTTCTCCTCGTCATTGTTCGCCCTCCAGCCAGCAGTGTTTGTTTCTTCTTCTTCCCCATTTGGTCTAAGCTGTCAGAAGGAGAAGGAGCCACCGGTCGCCGCTGCTGTCGCCATCAGCCTCCTCTTGCTGCTGCCCTTGTTTTCGTCAGCCTTAGGCAATCACTTCCCCTCTGACCCTGCTAATTTTCAGCATTGGCAGCCACCTCGATTAAAGGTAATTGTGTTTTTAGGTTTTTAATGTTTGAGCTTCGATTTTGTGCAATTGAGTAAGAATTAGAATTTGATATAGTTAGATGAAATGAAATTGAATATGAGAGCTTTCTATTGGTGTAGGTTTGATAATTTTCCATCGCCGGCAGAATGTTCCAGTAGTGGTCTAAGGTTGATTGTATTTTTAATAAATTATAGAAATGATGAGGATTAATGTTTATTTAGATAATTTTATCAAATTCTCTATAGTTTGTAAATTAAAATTTTGAAAGGTTTATACTGGATTTTTGTCTGAGTTAAATTTTTTGTTATCTGTCTGTAATTTTGAGTTAAATAATTCTTTTGTTGATAAGTAGAATTGATTATATATTTTGTGTGATAATTGAGTTGAGTGAGATGTTCATTTTATGAATTATGTTTGTGAGGCTCAGTTAAATTTAATTGTAGTACAGAGGATAACTGAGCTCCAGTTATGATTGTATATAGAAGTGTAGCTCTTTTATTACAGGGTTGACCCTACTTTAGTAGGGAGATGTCTATACTTTATGAAAGGTTCTGCCGAATTTTCGGTAGATTCTTCAGAATTTGTGCTTTAGTCGTTAAATGTGGTTTGAGTCTTTTCTAGAATTCTAGACATTAGGAAATAGGTTTTAATATTATTTTTATGATTTTTAATTATAGATTCTTCCAGAGTAGGGCTGTCATCTCAAGGCCTAGTTAGGACTGCACGTCAGTCAGGTAAGTTAATATCACTCATCTGTTACCAATAGCCTATAAATATATATATATATATAGCATAATTCATGAAAATATTGAGCATTTCATTAATTGTAGTATTTTAATATATATTGATTTAAACTATTATTGTTCTTAATATCATTAGCATTATCATTATTAACATTATTTAATATTTACATATATGCATTATATGTACTTTTGCATCATGTGATGTGATATGTGAATTTTTATGATTGATTGTGATTATGTGGAGATGGATACTGTAGAACTTGCTACCTGATGGGCATTCATCAGGACCATGTGAGCACTGGTACCAGTTATATATATATTGATATGTGATATATGATATGATTATAAGATTTATGGTCATGGTTGGGCTGTTGGTGAGATATTCCCCATAGTCATGGACCTGTTTATTAATATATGATTTGGATTATTAAGTGTTGACCGAGCTGATGGTGAGCTATTCCCTGCAGTCATTATTGGTTTAAGAGATACCTTATGACCATTAAGATATTTTATCACGGACAGGCTGGGCAGTTGGTGAGCTATTCCCCACAGCCGTCGAGGTGTAGAGTAGATATTAAAATTGTGTTTATTTTATGGTTATTCCTCTCTACAATTATTGGTTGTTAACTTTGATTTGTGTTATATTGAGCATTGCATTTGCATATGTATACTTTGCAGATATTTTATTATGTTAATTATATCCTCTTGGTAACTTATGATTGATATTTAACTTACTCAGTGAGGTCTGACTCACCTTAAATTATTTTTCAGGTCAGCAACCTCCTTCTCAAGTTTGATCATCTAGGACTGCCCCTTTTGTTCCCCTCCGGCAGTCAATGTAATTTCTTCTGATATTCGGATATGTATCTAATCTAGATTTCACAGTAATATAGGGTTGTATTAGTTGTGATGTATGAGTATTAAATGTTAATTTCAGGATATTATTTTTGTGTGATAATTTTATAATTAATATATTATATTATGTAGGTATATTGAGATTTTATTGTTGTGTGATTGTGGATTTAATTATTGATTTTAGACTTACGTTGGATGTGGAGGTTTAGTCTTGCATATCTCAAATGCCGGTCATGTGCCTATTTGGATCATGACATTTTTTTCATTAATTAATTATTTTCTACCAAATATACTTTCCATTAATTAATTATTTTCTATATAAAATATAAATAGACAACATGAAGAAATTGAAACTAATGATACATGTCTATATAAAAATATCAAAATGTTTACCGAAAATGCCTATTTGAAAAATTAAAAAAATAATAATAATTGTATATTTTTTTGAGCATAAAAATAGTTGTACATTTTTAACCAGCTTTGGTTTCTTTTTATTTTGTTTTATCAAATAGGCATTTTCAGTAAACATTTTAATATCTTTTATATATTCATGTATTCATTAGTTTTAATTTATTTATGTGGTGTATTTATAATTTATGTGGAAATAATTAATTAATGAAAAATGTATTTGATAGGAAATAATTAATTAAGTAAAGGAATAAAGAATATATATTTTTTATAAGGTAATGTTTAATAAAAGTAATTACATATTTTAACCAATAAATGTATTATAATCAATTGTTGGGCATGATTTAAACAGGAAAGGCAAAAGCAGTGTCCGTAGAGGATGGCAGCCAAGCCAAAGCCATGGTGGGTGGTATTGCCGAAATTAAAAGAAATCATTTTGATTTGTTTAAGATGAGTGAGATTTTGATACTCATAATCTTTTTATATTTGAAAAAGGAAATAATAATAAACAATAAAGGTTTATTATTTATTTTAATTTATTTATAAGAAGTAGACAGCAAGCAGTAAGCACATACATAACTAGTAAAATTTGGGGTAAATTGACTTCAAAATAAAAGTTTTGAAGGGTGATTTGTCGAAAAAGTTAAGTTCAGGGGATTATTTGACATTTTATCACAATGAAACTGGCCTTTACACCAAGCCCATTGGAAGCACTCATCTCCAAAAATTACAATAAATTATAGCTTCTTCTGGAAGAAGAATACAAAGTTGAAATCTGCCAGAGACAGTATCAAGATATCATCATCATCATCGACAACAAGACCTTCATTCGAGGAGCGTGCCCCAAGATGCCTTTGTTTTTTTTTTCTTGTGCCACTAGTGCAGTACGTCACTCATCATGTCTTGAATGCTTTCGAATAACGCCACTCTTTGCCTCTCCACATGGACTGGGACGATATGAAGGTATCTTTAATGATACTACTAATAGTAATAGTAATAATGCCACATCCTCAAAAATCTTTCAACACTTTGTTTTTTTTTTTTTTTAATTTTTTTTTTCAAAGTTGAAGTGGGAGCAAGTAATGTAAAATAATTATTTTTTTTTTATTAAAGACAACAAAAAGGAATTCAAATTTATAATGAAAAATTTATTTCCTTCTCTACTCTTTAGATTATAATTAGGAATAATGACCTCATAGGTTCTATAAATTTTCAAAATTTTTAATTAAGTTTTAAATTTTTTTTAATTGAGTCCTCCAAATTTTTAAAATGTCACTCGTTAGTCCTATTCCGTTATCTCAAATGGAATAGAAATAATAAGCAATACTTTAAAAACTTAGAGGACTCAATTTTAAAAAATTTAGGACTTAATTAAAAATTTTAAAAATTTATTGAACTTGTGGGGTCATTATTCATTCCTATTCCATTATCTCAAAACGGAATAAGTTGATATGTCTTAGAGGCTTTGTTCTTTTTCTTCGATTTTGTTGCTGTGTGATGTTTTAGTGAAGATGAATTTGATAAATCTTTGTGGGTCATTTTAATTTGGAAACTTTTTTTTTTTTTTTTTTTTTGCTGTTAATTAGAGAAATTTTGATGAAATTGTGATGTTTTTGAGGTTGATTTTAGTGTTAGAGATACATATGATTTAGTGCTAGAAAATATGTTTTAGTTGTGGATATGCACCATAAACAAAATAAATGTTCCAAAACTGCACCATAAAGGATCGTTATCATCTGTATTATTAAAGTAGGTTTGCATTTAATCTTAGTTTAACTGATGTATGTAAATATTGAAAGTGCACTTATGACAGCAAGAGTGCTCACAACTGGCTTATGACAGTATAATAATAGAAGGAATAAGAAAATATGGCTAATGACGTGGAAATGGGGGTAATGATTTGGCTGCACACATCAGTTAATTAGGTGGAGTATAATTGCCACGTTAGTCTATTTTATTTGAGATAATAAAATAAGACTAACAAGTAACACTTTAAAAATTTGGAGGATTCAATTAAAAAAAAATTTCGAATTTAATTGAAAATTTTGAAAATCTATAAGACTTATGGGGTCATTATCTCTTATAATTATTCTTTATAAAATTAAATACAATGTAATATTTAGAATTTGACCATAAAATTTTAATAGGTAGACGGTAAAAATTCGCTCAATTAATTAATAATTTATTACTCTGAAGTGCACACAAGGCCTAAAAATTACTTTTTGACTGGTCCTGAATTTGCAATAAGCACCAAATGCAAATTAAATGTTTTATTTGATTATTTTAAAATATAAATAAAAATAAAATAATTTAAATATATTACTTAAGTATATTTAATATAATTAAAACAATAGCATAATTAAATATTTTTTTATAAAAAAATTCATAAAATATAAATACAATAAAGTAATTTAAATATATTAGTTAAGTATTTTAAATAAAATCAAGATTATTGTGGACACATAGTTTAGCCGGCCCGTCAAAAAAAGCCCAATGATGAAAAATGACAGATAAGCTCAATTTGCCAAGGATCCCGATTCAGGCCCATTGGCGAGGAACCCAAAATCATAACCCAAACCGCCAGAAAAGGCCAAACCCAAATACATAACCCAACAAAATGAGCCCAAGAAACTGGCCGAGATAGGCCCAAAAGTCCATTTTCTTCTGAAGAGGCGCACGCCTCTATAGAAAAGAGGCGCGCGCCTCTGCAGAAGAGATATGCACTCCTCTGGTCGCCTCAACCACTTCTCTGACATTGCTTCAATTTCTTTGACATTCCTCAACCACCTTTAACAAATACGTGGAGAGATTGAAAGAGAATTGGGAATAAAAGGAGGAGGAAGAGCTTCTGTAGGGGGGAGGTTTTTTTCTTTGGCAGGGAGAAAGAAAAAAAAAGGAAGAATAGAGAAAACTAAAAATCCAGAAAATCCAAACGAAAACCAAACAAAAAGGGCCTGAATTCAAGGATCCCGAAAGAAAAAGGGTATTTCAGAATCAATCTAAGGGCTCAAATATTTTCAAATCAAGCTTCACAGTAAAATTTTTTTCTTTTTTCTTTATTTTGAGTTCAATTTTAATTGATCTTAATTCTTGTTATTGTAGTATGTGGTCTTAGATTTCTATAGTGATTTGAATTGCTTGTGACCTATGTCTGCTGTAGTAATCAGTTAATTAAATTGTTTAGATTGAATTCTGTAGAAATAAAATTTTTGTAGAAAACTAGAAGGCGTGTGCCTCTGTCTCACAGAGGCACAAGCCCCTAATATATAGAGGCACATGCCTCTATAAATTTGTGCAGAATTTAAATTTTTGACCGTTACTGGAAGGGGTGACGCCGTCCCTGCGAAGGCGCCGCCTCCCCTCCACAGAGGCGCGCGCCTCTATACAGCAGAGGCGCACGCCTCTGTGTCCAAAGGAACAGATTTTTTTTATTTTTTTCTTATTTATCTACTAATTTCTTAATTTTCTGTAGGATTCCTGGAGATCTAACTATTTTTTTGTGATGGCAGAGTTATTTCCATTATTTCGGAAATTATTGTTAGGATTTATGTATTCATTTTTTATTTAATTTGCATGAAAAATGGTTACAATAATTTCTCCTCCCTCCTTTTCTTTGTTTGCAATTTTAATAATTTTTATTGTATTATTTGCTATTATTGTTGTAATATATGTTTGTGGTGTGTGAATGTATAAATCAAGGATTAAATTGCATGAAATTGGACTTAATATGCAAACTTGGACTAAATTATAAAATTTAGAAATTGTTTGAATTAAAATAGCCATTTGTATATAATTAAAGGAATAATCAAATAATTAAAAAATAATAAAATATAAAACACAAACGGAGGCCGATCGCAAGATCGGGTGGGTCGCTAAAAGCCCATACTCAGTTTTCGGATCCAATCTCTAAGGACGGCTGCTGGGCTCCCTCCATGGGATCTAGTTGCTGTAAAAGTGTTCCTAAATTTTATCCAGGTGGTGACTCCATTCTCCAATCAAAGCCCATCAAAAAGTCCAAAGTTGTACTCCTAGCGAGCCTTGAGCCCGTACGGTGCCGTAGTTGCCAAACACTTGGGCGCGCACTGAACCCCGCCGCCTACAATGGTGACTCCATTAGGGATAGAAAAACTGATTCCAATATTTTGTATTTTATTATTTTTAATTATCTAATTATTCCTTCTGCATTTGCATTCACTACACTATTTCCATATACTATGCACACAGTCCCAAATAACCCGATAAATAGTTATTGCTCTGCTGCCTATGTTTTATTCAAACCTGGTGGTAGAGTTTATAGCTAACAGTGCAATACAATTGAGTACGTCGTTTGGACCCTTGAGTGGGGAGACAGAAAGAGAGTATATAAAAGATTGAGCCTTTAACTTTACCCAACACTTAACTCATGTAGTGTAACGTCTGCAAAGTGGGGGCATGCATTTTTATTCATTTCATGTTATATTATTTATTGAGATTGGACATGATGCATTAGCACTCATGTGTGCATGAAGTATGTGAAGTGTGTGCATATTATGAGTAAATATTTATTGAATTGTATATGAACTTTTGGGGTATGTGGTTAGAAAGTAGTGTTGTTAGATTGTAATTTGGGTGTTGATTAGGACTAAATTATAAGAAAGAAGGGATTAGAGTGTAGCAATTGGAAGTTCAAAGACTAGATAGGAATAGTGACATTTCATTAAGGATCTAAGTGGATATTTGATTATAAATATCATATTTTTGGTCTGATGTCCTTCTTCTCCAACGTGAGTTTGCATTAATTACATGGGTGAGTTGTTAAAGAAGAGTGAGAGTTGTATTCTTTTCCTTTCAAAAGAAAATTAGGGATTTAGTGAGGAGAGAGAGTGGATTTGACAGAGAAATTGGGAGTCTTGGCTGAAATTAACAACCTTCAATGTTCTAGAGCAACACTTGGTAAGTTAATTGAGTTTTTGGTTAAGTTGTGATAGGATTTGTGATAGTTGATTTCATGCTCTATTTTTACTGAAATTTCAACCTCTGTATATTTGCCATAACTCAAGCTATAGAACTCTGAATCTTATTTTTTTTATTCTGAAGAAACTTTAGAGAGCCCTTTACAACTCTCAAGTCTTGTGTTTGAGTTAAAAATATAGTTCAGATGGTCGAAATGGACCAAATATTTTATTACTCACTCTGTCATATTGTGTGACCTGTTATTGCTTAAATTGCCATAATTAATTCTCTACATGTAATAATTGAGTGATTTTAGTTGAGATTAAAAGTTCATGTATGTAGGGTTTATGTAAATTTGGTGTTTTTTAGATGTGTGTGTAATTATTGATAGCATCATGAACATATACATTAAATATGCTAAGAGCAGTAATTATAGGCTGGTTGTGTGTTTTCTTGTATATTGCTTATATGGTGATATCAAGAGATCTAGGGGATTGTTTATGTGTATATTTGATTACATATATTGGGTGAGTGATATATATATATTCATGATGGTGAATTATGAATAAACTATAAGAGAGTCGGAAGCCGGTGGAAGCGAAGCCCACTAAAGGAGTAGTTGCACTCTAAGTTGGGAAGCTTTTTGTAAGTAGTTACTAACATAACTATACCTTAAATTCTCTTTTTATGTTGATATGTTTATGCTTATATGTACTATCATTGTGAAATGAATTGGAATGATTTACGCTATTTAGTGGAAGTAACATGTTGATGATTTGATATGTATGAATGAGATGAGAAATTGATAACTGTTATGATAGTGATATTGGAATTGTATGTGTAAGATATGAGCTGGGTAGAATTCATGTGAAGTGAGATACGAGCTGGGTGGAAATTGTGAGTGTGAAAGTGAGATATAAGCTGGGCGAAAATTAGCAAGACAATATATGTGAATTAATAATATATGTAAGTATATTATAAATGGTGAGGATGAACCTAGTGGATATGGTGAGATGTTGAGATGTGGTTGTGATGAAATGGATGTGTGTTGAATTATATATATGCACACATATGCATGAGTTATTATTTGATAGCTTCCTATTGATTGATATTGAGTTGTGGAGTGGTTGTGAACCACTTAGAATTTTATAAATTATGTTATCAAGTGGAGAACACGGGCATATCTCAAGCCGTGTGATAAGACACGGGCGTGTCTAAGGTGGCATATTTGTCTAGAGAGATACACGGGTAAAGACACGGGCGTATTCTTGACCATGTAAACATCCTGAATTTTGGGCAGAGAAATATATGGGCGGAGACACGGCATGTCCGTGACCGTGTTTATTTATAATAAATTTGGGAATTAGATACACGGGTCGAAACATGACCATATTTCAGATCGTGTATTAATAGTAATTTTGGTTCAGAGAACTACATGGGGAGACACATACTCGTGTAGTTCATATTTTTAATTGTTCTTATTATTTTATGTTAATTAATTCTTGAGAAGATAGAGTATATTTATATTAGTTATTATTTATTGAGTTGCAAGCTCATCCCTTTACAAATTGTTGTTTTTCAGAAAATTGTAAAAAATCCTGAGTTGCATTGTTTGGTGTCTATAGGCATTTCTCAGGTAGGCCAGTGGCGAAAACTTCACTCATATATTCAGTGATAGCATTGTGCATCTTAGTCCATTAGCATGACCATATCATTTTGTAGTTTTGGGTTATGAGAAAGGTTATAATGTATTTGTAACTTAATTACTTATTATATATACATACTTTGTATATAAAGTTTTATTTTAAATCTAAGTTTGGTATGGTTTATGCTCTATTATTATGATTCCCATATGTTGACTTGAGGGGGTGTCACATGTAGTACCCTAGTAACTACTTCTAAGTTTTCCTTTCGATGCATGTGTTCTGATGTCATATAGTAGTCTCATTCATAAAGCCCAAACCCAATAGTGATGAACCATTTTAGAGTGGGCTCTTGTCCTTCTATCATGGCCCGTTGTGTTGGACTTTAGTTTTATGGAAAAGATATGCTACTTGTTTATTCCATCTCGAGGGCTTATATATGTACGTCGATTTTATTATGCCCTGTTGATTATTAAATCCTAGGCCAAAAATCCTAAGTAAGAGACTCGCCTTGAATACGTGTGTGGGAGGAATAAGGTTGGAAGGCTGTGTTTTTGAGACTCTATGTGTGACTGTTTATTTATTTGTCTGTTAGTTTTGTTAAACCCCTACATATCATGCATACACGTCATACATATTTTAATCCTTTATTTTGTAGAAATAGATCCTCCACTCTTTATTTGGACACGCACTCGCGAGGGTCGACTAATCAAAACTACACCAGTTAGAGCTACTTCACAGACCAAAATTATAAAAATAGCTGATAACCTTGATTTGGAAGCTTGGAAGAGACAGTTGAAAGAGAAAATCACTACTGATACCCGGAACATTATCCGGGAAGTGATGGGAGAAATGTTTCAGATAGCTAGGGGCAAGCAGCCAATTGACTTTGATGAGGGTGAGACTACTACTGGGAAACCTAGGGACAGATGATGATTTAGAAGTTGTACTTCCTGACCCTCATAAGTAAGGATTTCAACCTGCTAGAGACTCTGAACAATAAAAATGGGCTAAAGAGATGGCAAAGATGAAGTCTCAAATGCAACTCCTAATCAAAGAAAAGGGGATGGATGCTTCAATGGACTATAGTGATTTGGATTTTGACAATGAAGATCCGCTGCCAAAGAAATTCAAGTTCCCCGATATGAGAAAGTTCTTAGGTACTGAGGATCCTCATTTGCATATGAGATAATATATCACTTATATGAAAACAACTGGGCTAACTACATCCCAGATTGTGAGGCAGTTCTCAATGTCTCTAGAAGGAGCGCCAATACGCTGTTACTACTCTTTGGATCCTCACGTGCAAACTGACTAGAAAGAGTTATGTGCAATATTTGTGAAACATTACAGGTTGAACTCATAGTTGGAGGTATCATTAAGAGATCTATAAAACACCAAGCAAAAATTTAATGAATCTTTTTCTAATTATTTGACTAGATGGAGGGGTAAGTTGGCACAGATGAGACATCACCCTGAAGTAGATCAATTAATGATTGCTATTAAAGGATCTGCTCTGCCAATAGCCAGGAAATTGAACGACCTAGAAATCAGGAATTTTGAAGAACTCTACAAGTTTAGGGTTCAGAAGGAGACATATGTAGCCCAAGAGAAGAAGTTTTTCACAAGAAGAACTGGGGACAAGGAGGGACCAAATAGTAATGTCCAAATCAATGCTATTGGGAAGCCCCGAAGGTTTTCTAACCTCGGAAGACCCCTCTCAAGAGTTCCCGAGAAGCTCATCAAGAAGATACTCCTTCAACCTTTGCCACCAAAGACCCCACTTCTCAATACTAACCCAAAACTCTATTACAAGTACCATCAAGTCATTGGTCATGACACTAATTTATGCACCCGCCTCAAATACAAAATCCAAGACCTCATTGACTTTAAAAAGTTAGTCGACCAGAAAACCAAAAAGCCAAACACCCAAACAAACCCTTTGCTAAATTATCAAAATGCCCTACCCCAAACAAATAAATTCTAATAATTGGCACTGGTTTGATAGAAGAACAAGTGCTAAAATCCTTTGCAGGCCTTGAACCTACCCAACTTACCTAACCTAAAGCCACCTCTGAGAGGAGTCTATCTATGAACATGATGGATATCTGGTCTTCTGACAATAAGGAAACCAAAGAATGGGTCGATATGCGGGAAGGTAAAAGACAATGGATGTTTGAACATGTGGTATCAACTAAACAAATGGAGGAGAAGAAAAATGAAGAATCAGTTGAGAAAGAGCCTAAAATCGAAGAATTAAATAAAGGACTACCTGAGAAGATGGTGTCCAGCATCTGGGAGCTTTTGATGTAATGTAAGATTCATAGGGATGCCATGGTCCAAACTCTGCATGAGAGGAAAGTTTCCACCAGCATAACCCCTGAATAGTTGGTGAGTTTCTTGATGCAAAAGCCTGAGGGAGAAATTATTTTCACTGATGAGGATCTACCATTGGAGGGGAAAGATCATTACCAGGCATTATTCATTAAAGTTGAGATAAAAGGAAAGATGACCTGCTGTGTAATGGTTGATAATTGGTCAGCCATAAATGTCTGTCCCTTGAAGATACTACCGAGGCTTGGTTTGACTGCTGGTGATCTACAACCTACTGACATAATAATTAAGGCATATGATGATACTAAGAGATCAGTAGAAGGCACATTCAGAGCTCTAGTCAAGACTAGGCCCATTGAAGCTTGGGTCACTCTCCATGTGATCAATATCCCGGTCACTTTTACTGTACTATTGGGAAGACCTTGGTTCCATCCCCTAGGAGGAGTTTCCCTTACTCTCCATCAGAAGATCAAATTTCCACATGAGGGGAAGATAGTCACTATCACAGCTGAAACTGAGGCAACCATTGCAGCTTTGTTGTTGGCTCATAAGAAAATCCCTTTGAATCCAGGGTTTGAAGTTTGCATGATTTATGAAGATTTCATAGAAGAGAATGTGTTGAATATGATGAATGGAATGAACTTTCTAATTGGACTGGGGCTAGGGATGAATCAGACTGGACCATCAGAGTTTGTGGAAGCTAAGTTACAAATTTTGAAGCATGGGCTCGGTTATCGTAGGGAAAAGGATGGGCCTGATAGTGAAGAGAAATAGACTAACTGGAAAAGATTTATTTAGGAGGGGAATTACAATCCCTATGAGGGTAAGCCTGAACCTCTATTTCTGAAAGGAAAGAAGGTCCTTGGATTTAAGATTTTTATAGATTATCTGGGTAAGAAGAGCATGGATGAATCAACACTGGAAGAGCTGATAGATGAGGAAAATTGCGAGGAAGCAGTTGCTAAAAAGGACTTCAAAGGAAAAGGGATTACTACAGAGGGCATGAAGGCTGCCGATGGAGATGCTGGTTAGAGCGAGGTGACTGTTTTGGACTTAGAGACCTTCATCTAGAACTCTTTTATTGACATCTTATATGATGATTTTGATGTTTCCCTTACTGAACTTTTTGAAGCTGATGATTTATTCTTTTCTAAGTTTAATGCAATGAAATCTGACTTTGCTTACTTATGTGATATTTTACCTAATGGTTACTCTTATCGTGATGATCATTTCATGCATATATTAGATATTAATTCTGTGCAAACTGAAACGTTTAATTTAGGCACAATTGAAAATTCTAAAAATGTAATAATTGCTTCTGATATTACTCCCGATGAGAGTGAAAAAATGAAAGAAATTTTAATAAAAAGATAGAAAGTATTCACTTGGAGCTATGATGATATGTCAGGAATAGATCGTGAGATTGTAGAGCATGAGATCCCTACATACCCTCATATCATGCCAGTCAAATAGAAAGAAAGAAGGTCGAGACTAGAATGGGCTCTCCCGATTAAGGAAGAAGTTGAAAAGCGGTGGAAGGTAGGATTCCTTGAAGTGGTCGACAACACGAAGTGGCTTGCTAATATAGTACCGGTACCAAAGAAAGATGGAAGAGTACAAATGTATGTTGATTACTGAGAACAAGGCTTATCCGAAAGATGATTTTTCCTTGCCTCATATTGACACACTCATAGATAGTGCAGCTTTGAGTGCAATGTATTCCTTCATGAATGGATTCTCTGGGTACAATCAGATCAAGATGGCTGAGGCAGAAAATTGAAAACCTTGTTCATCACTGAGTGGGGAATTTATTATTACCTCGTGATGCCATTTGGATTAAAAAATACTGGGGTAATGTACCAGAGGATGGCCACCACACTACTGCATGATGTGATCCATAAGAAGATTAAAGTGTATGTGGATGATATGATGGTTAAGTCTCCAACCAGGGAAGGGCACTTTGAAGCTCTAGACAAATTCCTGGATAGAGCAAAAAAGTACAATTTGAGACTAAATCCAAAAAAGTATGTGTTTGGGGTTACTTCAGGGAAACTTTTGGGCCATATAGTCAGCAGACGAGGGATAGAGGTTGACCCGGATAAAATTAAAGCCATCAGTAAGATGCCAGCTCTAAGAACAGAAAAGGATGTGAGATGATTCATAGGGCGTCTACAATACATCAGCCGGTTCATAGTTAAGTTAACAGCCATATGTGACCTGATATTCAAGCTGTTTAAAAAGAATCAGCCAGTGGTTTGGGATGATAGATGCCAGCAGGCTTTTAAAACTATCAAGAGGTATTTAATGAAGCTACCTATATTATAACCACCGAAGACAGGAAAGCCGCTGATATTGTACTTAGCCATAGAAAAGGAAGTCGTAGGGGCAATGTTGGCACAAGAGGATGAGAATGGAGTGGAACATACTGTATACTACTTAAATAAGAAGTTTCTATCTTATGAAGTCAATTACAACCTGGTAAAAAAGACATGTCTATCGGTTATATGGGCAACTAAGAAATGTCGACATTACTTCCAATCCTATAAAATTCAAGCGGTATCAAGGCATGACCCCTTGAAGTACCTTTAGAAAACTCCTTCTCTCATAGAAAAGTTGGCTCGATGGTTGATACTGCTTATGGAGTTTGACATTGAATACTTGTCCAGGAAAGTAATTAAGGGAAGGGCTGTTACGGACTTTTTGGCATAAAATCCTGTGGATAACAATCAGGAATGGGAACTGGAGTTTCCCGATGAGCATCTGGGAGCTATTGAAGTACAAGAATGGCATATGTAATTTAACTAAGCAATTAATAATAAAGGGGCAGGTATCAGAGTAATTTTGATCACGCATGAAGGTGAAATGATTTCCATGGTAAAAAGGCTGGAGTTTAAAGTGACCAATAACCAATCCGAATATGAGGCATGCATTTTCAGATTAGAAGCCTTACGAAGTGTGGGAGTAGAAGAGATAACAGTCTACGGGGACTCGATGTTGGTGGTGAAATAAGTCTCCAATGAATGGGAAGTCAAAGAGGATAAATTGAGGCTTTATGTGAATTATTTAGCCACTATTACTCTTTCATTTAACCGGTGCAGATTCGTACATTTACCTCAAGATGAAAATCAAGTTACAGATACTTTGGCTATATTGGCCTTGATGTGAAAAAGTGGTATACAAACTCCACTTAAGCCCTTAATTTTAGCAAAGTCTAGGACTTCATGTTATGAAGAAGTGAGAGTAATACTGATGGGTCCATAAGAAAAGCCATGGTTTTATGATTTGTAGAAGTATCTTGAGACTGGTTAATTTCCTAAGGATGTAAATAAAAAGGAGAAGGTGTCCTTGAAGATGTTATCTAGACAGTTTATCGGTCAAAATGGTATGCTATATAAAAGAATGCCTACTGGGATGCACTTATGATGTGTGGATAAGGAAGAAGCTCAAAGAATTATAAATGCTGTGCATGTAGGTGTTTACGGGCCCTATATGAATGGAACAATTTTGGCTAAGAAGATAACTCGACAAGGATACTTTTGGTTGACTATAGAATTAGATTGTGTTAAATTCATGAAGAAGTGCCATGATTGTTAAGCTTATGGAGATGTTAGTCATCTGCCCTAGATGGAACTTTAAGGGTTGACGTCTCTGTGGCCTTTCACAACTTAGGGAATCGACAAAATTAAGGAAATAAGGCCAACTGCATCGAATAGCATCGATATATTGTAGTGGCAGTGGATTACTTCTCCAAATGGGTCAAAGTTGAGTTATACACTTCAGTCGGATCGAAGCAGATTGCGAGGTTCATAGAAAGAAATATAATCTGCAGATATGGGTTGCTATACCATATTATGACTGATAATGGGGTTCAGTTTTAATCAAAAATTGCTGCATTTCTCTGACACTATAAGATAGAATATCACCAGTCATCTCCCTATCGCCCTCAGGCTAATGGTGCAGTTGAGGCTGCGAATAAGAACATCAAGAGGATCCTGGCTAAGATGATAGAAAATTACAGGGATTGGTCTTAATATTTGTAATTTGCATTATGGGGATATCAGACAACTGTGAGAACATCTACTAGGGTTACACCTTATTCATTAGTATATGGGTGTGAAGTAGTACTACCAGTGGAAGTGAAAATTTAATCTCTGAGGGTCTTGCTAGAGACTAAGATTCCAGAGTATCAATGGGTGGAAAGTAGGTTGGCATAGTTGGCATTGTTAGACGAAAAGATATTAAAAGTCATATATCACATGTAGTTGTATCAGAAGAGAATTGCCAGAGCCTATGATAAGAACATCAAGTCGGGGAAGATAAAGGAAGGTGATTTGGTGTTGAAGCACACAAGGCCACTTTTTACTGATTCGAGGGGAAAATTAAAGCCAAACTAAGAGGGACCTTACCTTGCGAGGAAAGAATTCTCAAAGGGTGCAGCCATTTTGTCTGATCTGGAGGGGAATAAATTTAGAAATCCCATCAACCTAGATAAGCTCAAGAAATACTTTCTGTAAAATCTTGCTAGGTTGAAAACTCCGTAAAGAGGCGGCCTAGGTAAAAGTTAAGGGTTAATAAAATAAGAGAGGAAAAATAAAATAGTTGGCTGGATAACTTACAAGGACAAGCCACCCAATGACAGGAGAAATGTCGGAAGCAATTTGCATGTACAATTTTGCTTAATTTAAATGAAAAGGATTATTTTTATTTCTATCAAATATTGTATTAAATGCTTATTACAACAAGTTTAACTAAAAAGAAAAGACATCACATAAGACGAGCTGAGTCTAATTAAGTTGCTGAAGCTAAAAAAAGAAAATAAATCTAAGTCCTTTTCTTTTTATTTTTTCTCATTTCTTGTATGCTAACCTAGTATAGATCCTTTGTTTTCTGACTCTTGATAAATTCATTCGATTCTATTTATTACAACTGAATCCAAGCCTTATAGTGTTCATCGGTGGTGATGTCCCTATCCAGTATGATGCCTCGCTTAATGGTACGGCGTGGTAAGTGGTAAGTCTTTTTCCTTTTATTTTTTCTCATTTCTTGTATGCTAACCCTGTATAGATCCCTTATTTTCTGAATCTTGATAAATTCATCTGATTCTGTTTATTGCAACTGAATCCAAGCCTTGTAGTGTTCATCAGTGGTGATGTCCCCATCCAGTGTGATGCCTCACTTAATGGTATGGCGTGGCCAGGTCGCTGATATATTCTCCATAAAGTTCTGGGTCAGAGGGCCAGGTTGAAAGCCATGTGTAGGTTCCATGATCAACTGCTTCTCTCTGTACTGGCAGTAAAGACAAATCAGGTAGTAGAATGAATAGAAGTTCAATCCAGTGAGAGGAACATAGTGGGTATATGTTCTGATAGTCACGTGCTCGATGTACCACCAAGGATACATCCACTGGACTCCAACGTCTGGGAAATTGGGCAACCACTCATTCAGATCAGCTGGAAGCTTTTGTAATGGATGAGTTCGCACCTACTTTGCTTTATACTTCCCAATGTTTTGTGGGGGTGACAATAACCTTAATTTCTCTTGAAGCCAAATCTAAAGAGGGAGAATTATCAAAAAAAGTAGAGACGTATGCCTCTGTGAGGAAGAGGCACCGCCTCTGTGAAGAGAGGCGTATAACTCTGTAAGAAAGAGGTGCACACCTCTGTCTTCACAGAGGAGAAGCCACTAAAATTACCTCCAACAACACAGGGCTCCCAGCAAAACAGTGTGTCACAAGTAGGTTGTCCAAACCAATCAGTGTCTCAGCAAGAATAACTAGCATAAGATTGAGTCCAGACTCAACTTGACTAAGGATCTGCATGATCTTGAGATCATAGTCAACTAAAGGAGAAACTAGCAGAAATTGAGCATACAAGTAGAAAGCAATCATCCGAGACCAGTACACCTCTTTGCTATTGATAGCTACAATAGCATTCAAAAAAGAATTGAAGATTATTCTATTTGTTGAGACACGAGCAAGAGAAGATGAAGGAATAATGTTGAATAGACAACCATATATTATTGGATAGCCCTATCATCTGGCTTATTGACTGGTGGAACTGCAATCTGTTTGGAGGGATCATCTGGGTAACCCAAAATTGCTCCCAACTCTTCAGGCAGGGGGTAGATCTCGAAGCTATTGAACCTAAAGACATGGTTTTATGGATCCCAAAATTGAGCAACAGTGTGCAAAAAAGGGTAATTGATCTTGCAGAGATGAAGAGATCTAAAGACAGAAAGATGAAAAGGGTTGAGTCTTTGCCAATCTTCTCCACCTAAATTCTGCAAGATGGGTCGGATTAATTTTAAATGATATTCTGCCATGGTTTGAGGAGTTTTTAGAGGTGTAGGGCAGCTGTTGTAAGTGTTGAGAGGTATAGGGTGTATTTATAAACTTTCAACAAAGATGCAAAATTAGAAAATTTCAGTGTCAGAGCCACTGAGGCGTCACCTCATCGTAGAGGCACAACCACAGCATGTAGAGGCGCACACCTCTATGTTTCAGAGGTGCACGCCTCTATGATAAAGAGGCGCAACACTTTGTATTATAGAGGTGACACCTCCGCTCTTAAAGGTGGTGCCTCTATACTTGCAGACGGCGCCTTCTTTGCTAGAAAATGGCAAAAATAGTCCAGTTTGATGAAAATTGGCCTAGAATTGGATGGTAATGACTGTACAATCATTCATAAAGTAGAAATACTAAAAGAAACACAAGCACTGGAATAAAGCTCACTGATATATAAAATCCAAATATATCTGTATACAAAATCAATATCTTGAAATGTCTAACCAAATAGCCTATCTATGCCTTAACTAATCCTAAGTCTGCAATCTAATCCTTCTCAGACTCTATCTCCTTATCATCCTGGTCATCCTCGCTAGCCATCTCGTCATCCTTGTTGACCACCTCGCCCTCGGCATCATTATCATCGTCATCATCCACCTCATCCTCAGGGTTATTGGCAGCAGGGGTAACTTCATCATCTAAGGCACCAGCGCTAGACTCATCATCATCATCATCTCCACTCACGATCTGGAGATCAGCTAGCTGCTATTGGAGCAACCTATTTTGGGCCTCCAGTCCTGCATACTGAGCCTCCAGACCTGGATAATATGCCTATCCAAATAGAAAGAGGAAACATATAAGTAAAATCATATGAACATGCATACATACAGGGTAGAAATAATAGCATACCTTCCACTCCTCCGAGATTTAAAATATAAAATCCTGATAGGCCTCAAATAAATCGTACATATGCTCAACCTGCTCTCTAGAAATCTACAGGTACAAATGTACAAACCATATCAGTATTAATATATTTCAACAGTAAGTAAATAAGAGAATAAGAGCATGAATAATACTCACATGGGTGACAGTATGAGGTACAGGTGATGGAAAGGCGCTGGGGTCAGGAGTCAAGAAAGCCTGAGACAACTTGCCAGAGGTGCCCAAATATCTAGCAGTAGGCTCTGGAAGAAAAGGAAATGCACTATGTGAACAAGAAGGACCGACATCAAGGGTCCTTTGTGAGGGGGCACACGAAGTGCTGAGGCCAGTCTCAGAAGTCCTCCGTGGAAGGGTGTGAGAAGTGCTAGAGTCAGTATCAGCAGCCAAAAAGTGGACCTGAGCCCGCCGAGTGGGGTGCTCACCAGAAAGTGGAGATATGATTTGAGAACCAGTACATCTAGGATAAATCTACAAAAGAAAATGAGTTAGAAAATAATAAGGCAGTGGCCCGATCACTTTATTATTACATATATAAGGCATACCTGAGTAATAAGGTCGGGCAATAGAAGCTTCAGCAGTAGATGATCTCTGACAAAGGCCTTATAGGCACCGGGCTATCATGCAGTAACCCGGCGTATAGCAGGGGATCCTCTCAGGGCTCTCATTAGATCCTCATCTCTCAATAAGTGAGCCCAGAATATGGTAAGAGGAGCCATGGGCACACATCTCCGACTAGGGCCTATAGTCCACTCTAGTACGCGCTCTCTAAGGTAGAACATCCTCTGGAAAGGTCCTACTAGAAGAACACTCCTATCGGCCAATGGTCTGAACCGAATCATGGCGTCATTCCAGCCATCCTCAAGTCCTCACGGTGTCCTCATGACCTAATAAAAGGAAAAGATGCACAAGGTAAGTTAAAATTCCACATATATCAATAAAAATTCTAATAATTTCATTTCTTTTGTAGGTTTACCTCATCCCATAAGAGGCTGTTGAGGTAAGTACGGTGATGGTGAACTTGAGACATCTCTTGGTCCGGCTAGTGCCCCATCAGCTCAACACAAGAAAGACTCTAGTCGAGGGCATCACCCCTCGTATAAGGACCATCTCCAAGCCCTAAACCTATATAAGTCAAAATAAAAAAAGGGGTCATAATAAGGAACACATAAAAGAGAGAAAAATAATAGAAAATGAGAGATTGAGGCATACATATGTGGCATATCAGAAGCCACAGAATCGATGAGTCCCTTAAACGAACTCATCCATGCTTCAATACAGGTAAGCAAGGGTAGCAGACCCCCAGTCATAAGTGTGGATGAGATCTACATCTCTGAGGCCCATAAAAAAGATGAGATCAACTGAGCTAGCAACATCACAAAAAAGAGTGGTGCCCAGCAAGTAGAAAATGAAAGCTCGGACCACCTGGTAGATTTATCGTGGAGTGGTAATGTCCTCTGTTCTGATGCTAGAGTAATGGATGAAAATTAAGTTAAACTTGAATATATGGGTTCCCTTCATAGCAGGAACCATACCAAGCAATCGCTCAATATAGCCGATATGTAAAGAGGTTATCGGCTCAACACATCGGTCAAACAGCACCGGATCCCCAGCACATGCCATAAATATGATGGCAGTAAAAGCAATCAGATCTAATGTAAGCTCCCCAATCGGTAAGTGAAAGGTGTGTGTGGAGTCCATCCACTGCTCCATCAAGGCATAGAGACTGTTGAGGTCATGGGACCAACAATGGTAGGAAGTGCAAAAATAAAAGGCTCAAAGCCTGTCTGATGGATCCTATCCTGGATCATGCTAGTCATCTTGTCGTACTACTCTCGGGCACCAGTAGCATTGCCAGCACCCTTCAGAGCGTACTGGTCAAACTACAGGGAGTATTGGATAAGTTTTGAATTTATGCATTTAAAGAAATTTGAAATTTGAATAAAATCATTATCTCTGCCTTATAAAGGTGCACACCTCTGTGAAGTAGAGACTCACACCTCTGTGAGACACATGTGCACGCCTTCATGAAGTGGAGGCGCACGCCTCTGTAGTGTAGATGCACACACCTTTGCGAAGCAGAGGCACATCATTTGTAGTATGGGAAGGCACACGCCTCTGCGCCGTAGAGGCGCCGCCTCTACAGAGCGGGAGGTCGTTCATTTTGATTCAAAAATATCCAATTTTACCTAGTTTTCTATTAAATTTTTAGTAGATTAAGCATGTATACACCTAATACTAATTGACCCAATCCTATTTTTTATGAAAAATAGGTAAAAAATGACTAACCTCTTTTGTATCACAAGAATAAATATAGGTATACAGAGAAGGCGTCAATGGCAGATTATCATCAGGCTCCAACCCCAGTGAACGAGGCGCCTGAGCCTCTGGAGTAATAGTAGGCCAAGAAGGAAGAGGAGGCGTACGATTAGATGCATGATCCATGGTGAAATGAAGAAGAAATGAGAGAAGAAAGAGAGAGGTGCAAAAGAAAGAAAGAAATGAAAAGAAAATGATTTGAATTTTAAATAGGGATAAGTACAATTTTGTACCATGTAGTTTTGTGTTTTGACAAAATTAGTTTTATGGTTTTTTTTTTTTTGACATTTAAGTACCATGTATTTCTTATTTTTTTACATTTTAGTACCCTTCTAACTAATATCATCATTATTTTATAAAAAAAATATTTATATAATATTAAATTTCAATGATTTATGATCAATCTAACTAAGTGGTTATTTTTAAAAATATTATAGATTTATTTTATAAATTATTTCTTTTTATTCATAGGAAAATTAAAAATACATTTAAACTTAATTTGTTATGAGTTTATTGTAGTTAGTTGAATGATAAATCACTCATTATATGATTTTAGCATTAAAAATCTGTATTATTTTAATATTTATGCATGTTTTTTTAGCAATAATTGTTACAAGGATATTAAAATGCAAAATATTATGAAACACATGGTACTTAAATATCGAAAAAAAATATAGGACTAGTTTTGGTAAAAGGTTAAACTACAGGGTATAAAATTATACTTACCCCTTTTAAATATATATAGATTTGGTGAATTACTAATTTGGTCCTTGGGAGGAAAATTACTTTTTGATACCTAAAGTTTCAAGTATTGAATAATATTTTGACATTGAATTATGTTATTAAAGAATTTACAGATTGCATTAAGTCGGGATGTGAAGCATTGAAATTCGAGCCTTTCGAGTTGTACCCTGAGGACGACGACACAGGAAAAATTAAAGCCTCTTGATTTTGAACATCAAGGATGACAACGACAAAGTTAAACCTCTCGGGGTTGTACGTCGAGGATGACGGTACAAGAATTGAAACCTCTTGAATCAGAACATCAAGGAAGACGTCAATGAATAATGAAACCTCTCGGGTTGTACCCCAAGGCTGATGGTACAGAAATTGAATGGCAGGATCAAATAATATTCTTTTAGCATTAGTTACATGCATATTAATTTTTGAAAAACTGAATTTAAAATTATGTTTAAATGGTTTTCCAAAAATCAAGAGGGTAAACTGTGGACATATAGTTTAACCGGCCCGTTAAGAAAAGCCCAATGATGAACAATGACAAATAAGCCCAATTTACTAAGAAACCAGATTCAGGCCCATTGGTGAGGAACCCAAAATCATAACCCGAACCCGCTAAAAAAGGCCAAGCCCAAACACATAACCCAACAAACTGAACCTAAGAAACTAGCCGAGATAGGCCCAAAAGCCCATTTTCTTCTAAAGAGGCGCGCGCCTCTACAGAAAAGAGGTGCGCGCCTCTGTAGAAGAGAGATGCACACCTCTGGTCGCATCAACCACTTCTCTGACATTGCTTTAATTTCTTTAACATTCCTCAACCACCTTTGACAAATGCATGGAGAGATTGAAGGAGGGATTGAAGGAGAATTAGGAATAAAAGGAGGAGGAAGAGCTTCTGCATGGGGGAGGTTTTTTTTTGGCAGAGAGAAAGAAAAAAAAGGAAAAATAGAGAAAACTAAAAATCCAGAAAGCCAAAACGAAAACCAAACAAAAAGGGCTTGAATTCAAGGATCTCGAAAGAAAAGGGTATTTCAGAATCAATCTAAGGGCTCAAATATTTTCAAATCAAGCTTCACAGTAACATTATTTTCTTTTTTCTTTATTTTGAGTTCAATTTTAATTGATCTTAATTCTTGTTATTGCAGTATGTGGTCTTAGATTTCTACAATGATTTGAATTGCTTTGTGACTTATGTCTGCTGTAGTAATCGGTTAATTAGATTGTTTAGATTGAATTCTGCAGAAAAAAAGTTTTTGCAGAAAACCAGAGGACAGAGGTGCACGCCCCTAATATATAAAGGAACACGCCTCTATAGATTTATGCAAAATTTAAATTTAAATTTCTAACCGTTACTGGAAGGGGTGACGCCTTCCCTGCAGAGGCGCGCACCTCTATAAAGTAGAGGCGCACGCCTCTATGGCCAGTCAAATAGATTTTTTGTTTTCTTTTATTTATCTACTAATTTCTTGATTTTCTATAGGATTCATGGAGATCTAATTATTTTCCTTATGATGACAGAGTTATTTTCATTATTTTGGAAATTATTGTTAGGATTTATGTATTCATTTTTATTTAATTTGCATGAAAAAATGTTGTAATTATTTCTCATCCCTCATTTTCTTTGTGTGCGCTTTTAATAATTTTTGTTGTATTATTTGCTATTATTATTGTAATATATATTTGTGGTGTGTGAATGTATGGATCGAGGACTAAATTGCATGAAATTGGACTTAATATGCAAACTTGGACTAAATTGTAAAATTTAGAAATTATTTGGATTAAAACAATCATTTACATGTAATTAAAAGAATAATCAAATAATTAAAAAATAATAAAATATAAAACACAAACTGAAGCTGATTGCAAGATCGGGTGGACTGCTAAAAGCCCATACCCAGTTTTCAGACCCAATCTCTGAGGACGGCTGCTAGGTTCCCTCTGTGGGATCCAGTTGCTGTAAAAGTGTTCCCGGATTTCATCCGGATGGCGACTCCATTCTCCAACTAAAGCCCGTCAAAAGGCCTAAAGTTGTACTCCTACCGGGCCTTGAGCCCACACAGTGCAGTAGTTGCCGAATACTTGGGTGCGCGCGCTGAACTCTGTCGCCTACAACTATAAATTAATTAAATAATTTTTAAAAAATAAAAATTTATTTTTTTAATTTTAACTTTATAAATTTTTTTAAGAATGGCAAATGTAGCTTAATACTTTAAAAGCTAATATTTTTTTTATTAATTAAATACTCTAAATATGACTGTACTGTTGGATAAAGGACATTTTTTCCTTTTAAATTAAGTTACAGTAATAAAATTTAAATTTTATATCGCATATATATATTTAATATTTTCATATTTAATAGTTTTATTATTTTAAAATTCAAATCCAACAAATTTTATAATAATACTGAGTGTTGAAGTTGAAATATTATTTGAAAGAACACAAATTTATACTTGTACCTTAATATTCAAATAAGAGTAATCAATATGCATATAATGTTTATTTATTTAGTTTTTTTTTTTTTTGGGCAATCTTCCCCAACAAATAAAGTTCAAGTGGTGTGGTGTCACCCTAGGTAGCATGGACATGGGAAACGGGGAAACGGGAAACGGACACGAGGAAATGGCTTTTCTCAAAAATATAGGAAACGGGGACACCAGGATCAATTTATAAATATTAAAAATATATGGGTAAATTTATAAATATAAAAAATTATAAAATTTAATTTATATAAATTATAAATTAAGTTCAATTTAAAAGTGTATTTTTTATGATTACTGATAAATTTTATCATAAAAATAATTGTGAAATATGTCCAAAAATATGATAACAACATTTATAAATACAAAAAAAAAAAT
>CATIWO010184740.1:0-10548 GCA_949673435.1 Macaranga tanarius
CACACCCACATAAGAGCTGAAGAAGATAAGCTAAAGATTATGATATTTATTTATCAAATATCCACTTTGGTCCTTAATGAAACACTCTTCTTCCCAACTAGTCCATAAACTTATAATTGCTACAATCAAGTCCCCAATTACCTTACAAATATGCCCCTCTCTACCAACATCTATAAATCCACATTTAAATAAAATCCATAATTCTATATCCACACTTAAATAAAATCTATAATTCTACTCCTCATGACATGTGAATATAATGCATGCACATTGTATCTAAGATGTGGGTTTTACACAAGGTGTCTTCCTCTTAAATGCTAATTTATCCCTTAAGAAAATAATACTAACTCTCTTAATTAAATATACACAAATATCAACACCAAAATCTCTACACTTCTACACTACCACACCCACATACATATACACTCACACAAACTCTAGCCAATCAAAATACACCAAATGGCCTCCTTATTTTCTTCTTTTAATAATTGCACAATTCAACAATTAAATACATATTCATCATCAATTAACAAATATAATAATACTTAATAAAATAACAAAATATCATCAAAATCCCTACCAAACCCCTCAATGAAATGAAATTAATTTACAATAGCCCAAAACTTATTATTGTGACAATTCACTCCAACTTTCTTTTCAATTTGGTCCTTCTCTACACTTTACCCAATCTTAAACTTAAATAAAGTCTACTAACTCTTATACATAAAATGCAATATATATACATCATAAATACGTATGCTAAAGGGGCAGATGTTACAATAAAAATCTCATTAAGAGCAATAACTTCATGAAGAAAAATTCAATAATTTTGAAAAAAGAAAAAAATAAACAGATCATAGATCTGTACTTATTTAATGCAAAAATAAAAAAAAATAAAAATAGAAAGGACTATCGCCAATCAAATATATAATTTACGATGACCAAGATAAATTTTTTTAAAAAAAATAAAAAAAATATGAGAAAAAACAGAAAAAAGAGGTGGTTAGGGTTTTATATAGGATAAGTTTATACTAGCATAATATATACAACACATCAACAACACTATACATATTAATTTTTTTATGTAATAAATTAAATAACATGCGACATGGAAAGATTCCTTGAGTTTTATATATATACATAAAATGTTGAAGATGAAGACATTGGAAAAAAAAAAAAATAATGAATACATATATATATATATATATATAACTGGTTTTTGCCCGTTGTTCATGGGAAGGCAAATATTCCATGAATGGTCTCTGCAAAGCAAATGCTATCTATACAGACAATAAATTGAAAGCCATCAAAGAGCATGTATATTAATTAATTCAACTCTATCTTTCTCTCTTTCCTCTAACAAAGATTAATTAATTAATTAATTAAATTGAAATAATAATAATAATAAGCGAATAGTCCTAATAAGCAAAGCAAAGACCCTAAGCAATAATACATTGGAAGAGTTTCCTTTTGGTATTATGATTTTGTCTCTTATAAGAGTAATAAACTAATAATATGTGTGGCCTTGACCTTAGCAATGTCCCAGTTCAGAAACCCAACAAGATCAAACTATATATAAATTAGTTAAAAACACATCAAAATAAATAATTATAATAATTAATAATAAAGAAGGAAGAAGATGCTTTAATATAATTAATCTCCATACCTCATCATATACTCGTGAGCTAATCATATGCAAGCACATGTGGTGTTTCCTCTAGTCAACCATTGTCCATAACCATAACCCTTTCAGCATTTCTTAATCATATCCTAATGCTTCCATTGGTCATGTTCAATTAGGTTTTTATTTTCCGTAATTCATCTGGACGTTTCTCACCCATATTAAAAAAAAAAACAACCTAATAATAAAAGGGTAAGAGAAATTATAAGAAAATTAACAATTTAGGAATGGTTATATGTACTACAATAAATAAATTATAATGAATTTTTTACCATGAAAATTTACTCTTTATACATTTTTTGTAATAAATTGAGAAATTTTATTTAAAATATTTTTATAAATTAATTAATAACTAATTAATTGTTAAACGGATACAATTAATCATTATGAATTTGGAACCGATTTCTCATTAGTTGTTATCAAAATTAATAATTAACATCCTACTGTTGGTTTTCCAAAAGATTTGGTTGACTTATTTATTATTAGAAGATTGAGCTTTGATTTACCCTGAAACATGTAATAATTTGGTATCAATCTATGTAGGCTATAAAAGGCATATTTTTTTAAAAAATTGCTTGTCACCTGAATGATTGTCCATATCAACCATAGCTAGATTAGATGTTTATGTAATTTTGAGAAAGTTTAGACATGTTCTTATATTTTTTGCATATGAACGTTGATTTAGGACCGAAAATTAATAGGATGATGCTCCTTATCAAGTCTATTAGGCTTTTTAAAATATGACACCATACTATAATGCACATGTTATACTACACGTATTCATCCCTTTAAATTACAGCAACCCCTTTTCTTTTCAAAAAGAAAAAAAAAATCTCTATCTCTATATAAATTTGAAAAATAAATATATGAAAATCCGGGCCTTTGAGAATGGTTTTCAAATCAACGATGAAAATCTATATAAAGTTCCTAAGATCTTATAACATAACATTTAGCATATCCAAAATTTTGCATAACATGCCCTTTTAAGGTGAGGTTTCAAAGTTCTTTTTTCCCTAAAAGTTGCAAATTTCATCATATCTTTTAAAACGTCATGGTGGTGCCAATTTGAAGCAAAAGAAGATTGAGATCAGAGATTAGGTTATGGCCTGTCAAGAATGACAAGAAGATCCAACTATGAGTGAGGTCGAAACCTTTGATCTGGTTTGTCTAGGTTCATTGCTTTACACGAGTGTGCAAAGGACTGTGTATCAAATCAACCTTTTAGAATCATATATTTAGGTAAATGGTATGCATTTGTCCCCCTCAAGCTCAAGTGGCTGAGCTGGGCAGGCTACAAGAGAATTGAAAAAAAAAAAAAAAAGCTCCTTCAAATCTAACCTCATTAAAGGACTGCCCACTTCGTGTTTATCCCCACTTGGAAAGGAAAATAAATGGATTCAATTAGATAAGGTTTGGGTTTGATTGGTGGGGTATTTTTTTTTTCTTCTTATTATTATTAATATGTGACATTAGTCCAGTTCAACCCCACAGAGGGCCATTTCCTCAATCATTTTGCCCTTCTTTAGCTTCAGAAATAATGCCAAAAAGAGTCTTACCATTCTCAGCTGGGAATTTTGGTATATATGGTTCACATAGGTGAAAAAAACTTGGGATTGCCATGCCAACCCATGCATCGATCCCTGTTCCTTGATCCTTCCCTTGACATAGGAGTTGTACCATTTCTTTATCATTCCCATTTCCCCTCTTCTATTTGAGAAATATTGCTTAGCATGCAACTTTTAAAAAGAATCAAATCTAAATTGATTAATTTCTTTGCCTTGCCAAGTAACCCTCTAATTTTTTCCTTTTCCTGTTTTGTTGTTAGTAAAAATTTATGAAAATATTATCAGTATTGATATGTCCTATATTAACTAAATATATATTATAAAGCTACGTATATAATATTTAATTATTTTTTAAATTGATGCAATATGCATGCAATGAGATCAAAAACACGTAAAATATTAATTTTTTTAAATTTCATACATCAAAATTTTAATAATAAATGTTCAAATTACAAAAAAAAATATACAATTATCCATAGAAAATTTTAAAGCCATTAATTAAAAGACAACGGCTATAGTTGTCACACAGAGGATTAACATAAAATTAAGCTGAGCCGATTAGAGAATATAATTGCTTGTCAGTTAATTTCCTTGCATCAACAAAGTAAACCATAATTAGGGTTTTAGATTTGAGAAGAGTTTATTTTTCCAGATCAGAAAAACATGACCCCATGCACCATTCTGAGGATGTGTCACATTCCTCAGGTCAAGTACACTAGAAAGCATCATTACAAAAGATAATAAGTGGGCAAAATCGCATGAGAGCCATACAATCCAATCCAAGCCATTAATTCGTTTCCAAACCAAATAATAATAATAATAATAATAAAAAAAAAAAAACAATTGGGTCCACTACATTTACTCACAATTTCAAGCAAAAGCTGTAACATGGACCAGCAAGATCTGGGCCGTCCATCTATAGGTCCATCAATGTCTATGCTATTATATATGACGTGATGCAAAGCATAATATACAAGAACTAAAATTTTTTTTAATTATTAATGATCATTACCATGCAAATTGCACACTTATATCATAAGTCTAGGGTGAAAGTTTCCATCATTGTAAGACCTTTTTTTTTTAATTATTTTTTATCCTTTTCTCCCTATTTAGCAAACATGGTGTAAATAATTGGAAATTGCTTCCAAAGCTAATTCTTTTTGTGGGGATTGAAGAATATAATATATATATTCTTAACCCTAACAAGTTTAGATGAACAGTGGAGGCAGGACAGCTAAAAAATAATAGATATATTAAATGACATCACTAGGAATAGTGATTGTCGGCAAACCCATTTTTTAACCTGATTAATTTACTTAATTACTAATAATCCTTATGAAATTTATGTCATTGGGATGATGAACTTGCACTTCTTTGTCTGCCATTATTTTGTAATGCCTTTTCTCAGCTACTATAGTATATAGTAGTGTGATTTATATATATAAATTTATTTACCAGATCACTTTCCTACTAATAATACTATGTTGCTTTTTAACTGTAAACAGTAATGAATTCCTTTTATGATCAGCCTCAACTTTCTTATTTTAACATGTAAAATTGTCATTTGCTGCATGAACAAATATATACGATAGTAGTTAAATAGTTAATTTTTCTCTAAAGATATTTTAAGGTGTAGAGTTCGAATTATGACGTTCTTGATTTAAAAGAAAAAAGTTGCTCTTTATTATGTTGCCAATTAATAATTAGGCCATATAAATTCTCTATTAATCAATATATAAGTATAATTGCATATCTCTATTTTATTAAAAAAATAAAAATTAAATTTTAAGATTTCGAAATTGAATTTAAATCCTATGTCGTCCAAGCATTCAGATATTTGAGACAATTATCGATTGAATTCAAAAGTAGCAAAGTGTTAAATTATATCATATATTAGCTGGAAATTTTATAAGTGCATACTTATATATAATTTGATTCAAATGTTTGTTGAAATTATGGAGTCATGATCATGATCAATTATGGAAAGACAAATAAACTAAGAATTGGATGTAATCAGAAATATTTCGATGTATAGAATAAAAAGAACTATGGTTGGCTAGATTTTGAAGAATCGTGCAAATTCAATATGTTTTGATGTTCCTGCTTTTATTAAAGATTTGTTGCTGTATTTGGTTTAGAAAAAAAAAAAAAAAAAAAAAAAGAAGAATCGTGCAAATTCAATAAATTTGACGGCACCATTAAGAAGTAGAATAAAGATGACCAAACGCAGCCTTTTTTTTTTTTTTTTACCCTATTTTGGACGTAAAAAAATAAAAATAAAGATAAAGGGTAGGAGATGGCCCATAAACCACCTCACAGGAAAGATTTTGTGTCGTAACGGTTCAATGATTGTCCAAAGAAAATTTCTTCTCTTTTATTTTCTGTTTTTACCCTCTAAATAATTAATTTTCACGTCGACCGACCTCATTTTAAATAAATTAACAAATGGCACACTGACGAACACGTGTGATGCGGGACCCATAAACTACCTCAGCCAACTGTAATCCAACGTCACATCTACTCCGTACTTCCACGTCAACTTCAAGTCTCTTTCTTGCTGCCAATACCTTATTGGTTGCTGTTAACAGCTGCTATTTGGATAATTGGATCTCCCCACTTCTAATTATTGCTGCTTTTCACTTGCCTTCTTCTCTCACTCTTCTATTCTATACACTCTGCCTCTCCACAGCCAAGCAAAAATTCTATACCACCTATATAAAATTTAAATCCTCTAACCTTATAACTTAGATTTATATGATTTTATTTATTAAATAGTCAAATTTGATTTTACAAATTTTTATTTTTTGGTTGAACTTTTCAATTTTTTATTTGATAGTGAGAATTATAAAATATGACATATATATGGTATTAATATTGAGCATGGAAAAATTTTCTTTCCTTTTTAATAACTTTTCATCATAAACATAAATTACTGATCATGAATTATAACTCAAAAAAATTCAAAACATAAAAACACATTATGTTATATTATGTCAATATATATATATATGATTTGCAGAGCTGAAAAGTAGTTGTTCTATCGTATAAGATTTTATCAACTAGAATTTTAGATTTATATAAATAATAAGGCCAAGGAGAAATTATTATTGGTAATGGTAATGGATGTGGTAAAATAGTTTATGATTGTTGAATGTACATGAATTGTACAATAACATAATAATGAGGGGGTCCTAAAGGAATCATTGAGGGTCCAAAATGAATTGGTAATTTAGTGGATAAATAGAATATGGAATGAGATTTGAGAAAGGGAGATGGACCTAGTTCATTGCATATTATTTGAGTGTACGGTGTGTTACTAGCTATACAGAAAGAGCAGTATCAAAAAAAATGGGTCCTGGTGGCGATTTGCAAATATCGGATATGAAAATGATATGAATCACACATATATAACATTATGGTCATTGTTTGATTTGCTCCATTACTCTTATTGACACCATAGAAATATTATTTAGAGGTGCATCGCTGTCCACACGCCTGCCTGTGTTTGTCCCATTACTATCTTCTTCTTCTTTATATATATATATATATATATTGGAGATGCATAATTGGGATTCTAGTTTGCGCATGTTGTTGTACGGGGCGAGAGACGCATCAAGAAGGAAAGTGAATCTTTGTACTTGTGTGTGATGAATCCCTCGTTGAGGAAAAGAGAAAATATGTAGCCGTTTGATACGTAATGATTTCTTCAAGTTTTGTGCAATTTATAAATATCGAAAACACATTTTTTTATCATACAAATACATTTAATAGTGTTGTTATTACGGTAAGATATATCTAGTTAAACAAAAAATTCGTAGTTTTAGCTAGCGAGGAAATGGTTTTGGTAATCACTCGAAGGGATTCCATCAGTTTTATCGATATTTTAAGTCAATTTGACCTTTATAATAATCAAAATAAATTAGTATTTTTAAATTATATATCATACAATCATTAAACTTTTAATTTATTAAAAATTTAATTTTCTAAAATAAATTGAATATATAAGTCGTTCAATATTTATGAGTATTAATTAAGAAAATTGTTAACATTATTTCCTCCTTAATTACTTTTTAAGGAATGAACCCAAATTAATTATTTTAGAAAAAACAAGGACGAATAATTGATGGGATATTAGTGAATGAATGTGAAAAAGATCATTATTTTAAAGATTCTAATGATCAACATATAGTTGAAAATGAAGAAGCATCATCTATGTGTCCTTGAACTAAATTTTTTTTTTTTCACAAAAAAAAAAAAGGAGGAAAGAGGAGGTGCCTCATTTCATACTTCATTATCTTTAATCCATCTTTTTTTCCCAAAAAGTATGACAACCAATTGACAAGAAAGATCAACTATCAACTTTGAGGGATAATGGGATTAGACATTGTGCTTAGTCCTCATTAAATTCACTAATAATTTTCCTTGTATCTAAATTACTATTGGACAGCTTTCTTTCGATCAACTATGGCTGCTAGCAAAAGCTTGATGTTAACGGCCCAAGATTAACACACCTATGACCCACAAATTCCTATAGGAAGCACACCATGTTCCTTCTAGTGCACCAAAAAAGCTAAAGCCCTTTGCCACTAAGCAAAAGGGTCTATTCAAAATGACCCTTACTGTATCCCACTTAATAGGCCCATTAACATTAGAGTTAAACATTCCCACATGCACCCTTCATGTATTTTTCTTAAACCTTCATTTGAAATCATTTATTTAGCTTTAATCATGTCCCAAAAGCAAAATATCTCAGGTCTTTCTCATCAAGTGATAGCGTGTTCTTTTTCTCAATCCACATAAACACAAAAACCATAATAATAACATTAGCCATTATTGTCACTACCCTTTTTTAATGTAATCCTTACATCAGCCTAATTACATATATATTGATATTGTGCTTCTTCCAAAGTAAAATTAAGAAAACAAAATTACAGTGTTTCTTAATGAAAAAAAGTTAAAAAGTTTATATCTCTGGGTCCTTCTTGTAATAAATAAATAAAATCTTCATGCAATAAAAAAATTTATAAATTTTAAAAACATAATTATAAGTTGGAATTTGACTTTAATGACATATATGGTAGACAGGATCTGAAGTTAGGATTAAACACTATTAACCGCTTGATCGATTAACCAAAAACTGTATCAAAGAAGGCTTTGTCAAGTTAAAATTGCTTGGTTTGTCCCCCCTTAACGAAGAACATAATTACATGTAGCCTTTTTGCGTATAGTGGGGGGATGATAGTCAACTATCATCTTAGATTACATCATTGACCTCGATTAAGGAGATAATTAGTCCCCTTAATGATCCATAATCATATAATTCTCTTGCCTAATATAAGATTCGGTCGGCAATTAATTGAGATGAGCTAAGTCCAATCAATCCCAATGGTTTTCACAGTAGTTTTAATGCAAACTAAGAGATTTTCTAATCAGCTAATTATTCTCTTTTTATGTCAATATCTTGTTACTGCAGTGTGCTTAACACCAGATTATGATTAAAGTATTTAGAATATTGACAGGAAACATTTTCGGCTATTCTAACACCTTTTTTTAGATAACAATATTTTCGGTTCTAAAAATTATATTATTTTTATAATTAAATTCATAATGTTTATTTATGTACAATTGAGCTCAGATAGCATTTAAAAATTTAACCGTTAGTCTTATTCCGTTAAATGTAACAGAAAAAGTATATGTGAGCGTTTATTTGTTGACGTGGCTTCTTAGTCATCCCATCATGAACTAACACCTTCCACATTTGCTGGCCACGTCACCTCACCGGCCATATAAGATTTCCACTTCTATACCATTTTCTTCATCTTCTTTTTCTTTTTGTTTTAATAGTTTCTTTATTTATTTTTCTTCTTCCTGTAACAAAACCATCTCCAACGACAATAGCCATTAATGGACACCAACAACGATGAATCTGTGCAAGAAACTCTCTAAACTTCTTTGCTTGGAGCTAAAGCATGTTCATGTGCTCTAGAAATAACTTCTTTATTATACTTCGCAGCTTCTTCCTCCGTGCTTCTTTTCCTTATGTTTTTTCTTTATCCATTTTATATTTCACTTCTAAGAACTTTTTGTGCAGCATTTCTTGATGATCCATTACTTGTTTAACTAAATTCACAAAAGAATCCAACCATTGAACTTAATTTCTCATTCATTTTTCTCGTTTTGACCACATTTTTGAAAAACAAGAAAATCATAATATATAAAAATACAAACAATGAATAAATTAATATGAAATTACCAAAAGGGTTCTTTGATGGAGGTAGAATCTTCCTAGGGATGCCAATAATGAGGTGGCATTACTAATGGGGCAGCTCCTTGCTGCTAATGTTGTTGATGATTTAAAGAAATCTCGTTTTTACTGCTCATACTATAATTTAGTTTAGAAGCCATCTTGAATTTCATAGGAAAAATTATTGGTGAGTCTGAGTGTAATTTGTCATCTTGAAATGAAAGTCTAAAATGGTGGTTTTGGTGATGAAAAAATAGATGGGTAATGAGAATTTGGTTATCTACTTCCAGTGAAAAGGAAAGAGGTATGATATATGATATTTTTCTTCATTATGAAAAGAAAAAGAAAAGAAATGGCGAGTTTGATATATCTAATTTAGTACATGACCTTCAACACCAACTTAAAAATGAAATATATGAGGGTAAAAGGGTGGACTTTGTCTATGTAGATGAAGTTCAGGATTTGACAATGAGGGCATGCACTCGAGAGCAACATTCATTGTTGTCGGTGTCCATTAATGGTTGTTGTCATTGGTGGTGGTTTTGTTGCGAGAAGAAGAACAAGAAATTAACGACAAAAAAAAAAAAAAAAAGTATTAAAACAAGAATGAGAAGAAGAAAATGAAGCAAATGGTAAGTGGAAATCTTATGTGGCCGGTGAGATGAGCAAATGTGGATAGTGTTAGCCTACACCGTGATGATTAAGAATCTACGTTAGCGAATAAACTGACACGTATATTTTTTCTGTTATATTTAATAGGATAGAACTAATGGTTAAATTTGTAAATGTTATTTGAACTCAATTATACATAAATAAACATTTAGAATTTAATTGTTAAAATAATATAACTTTCATGATTGAGAATATTATCCCTGTTTTTTTCTTCTTAAAGACCTGAAAGCCGATGAATTATACATCACTGAGTTAAGCTACATAACAGCACATTATTGCAAGGTGTTCTCTAGAAATGGATTAAGAATTACAAATGGGTGAGTTTTGGACTCGATAAATGGTTTTCATATCCAATTAAATGAATCAATCATATTAAGATTAAAAAA
>CATIWO010184754.1:0-22392 GCA_949673435.1 Macaranga tanarius
CTTTTTTCGCAAGTTGAAGGGCTCAATTGTTGAAAAAGTTGAAATTGGACCTATTTGAGAAGCACACACAAGTTGAAGGGCCTACATTACCTTTTGTCCTATATATATATGATGTTCCTAAATTTTTTAAAGATTATTAAATTTATAAAAATACAATTTTTAAATTTTTAAAAATTTAAAGAAAAGTTCAAATATTATTTATAAACCTAAAAATTTTAAAAAAAATTAAAATTTTTACAATCAAGTGATATGTATTAAAAAAAAATAAATAAATATTTTCTATACACTTATTTAATTTTTTAAAATTTTAAAATCTATTGAAAATTTTAATAATTTCAAAATTTTTAAAAACTTTACTAAGTATACATAATTTTATTATGTTAGTAAAGTGCACTTACTCTAACAGCGTACCTTTTGCATGATGGGTCAACGAGAAAATAGGGACAACGGCTTAAGCCATTAGGTGTAGGTTAATGGCTTAAGCCGTTGTCCAGAGGTAGAATTTTATAGTTATTCTTATTTGATCTGAAACCGATCGATCTAGTCATGAGTAGGTTGAAGAGAGCTCTAACAGACCTTAGACGACTGAACCCACGTATGTGGCGAAATACGGGGATGACTTGTGGCTAGGGGTGAAAGGTAAACCGAGATCGGATATAGCTAGTTTTCTGCAAACTCTATTTTAGTAGAGCGTATGATATCGATGGCCCTAGGATTGATAAGGCGCAATTATTAAAATTTTTAAAGTTTTTAAAATTTTAAAATTTTAAAATTTAAAGTTATTAAAGTTTTTAAAATTTTTTTAAAATTTTAAAATTATTAAAATTTTTTATAGTTTTAAAAATTTTAAAAGATTTAATAAGTGTATAGAAAATTATCTAGATTTTTTTGAATGCATATCACTTGATTGTAAAATTTTTAGCTTTAAAAAAATATTTGAATTTTTCTTTAAATTGTTAAAAAATTTAAATTTATATTTTTATAGATGTAATAATCTTTAAAAAATTTAGAAACATCATATATATATGTTTTGAAAGTAATTTCATCAGTTCTTATTGTTATTGGAACTAATTTGTATTAATTAGTGTTAAAGTTAAATATTTATTTGATTTTTAGGACTTAATTGTAACAATTCTTTAAAGACGGGTCAAATATTTCAAAGGAGGGTCCAATATGACCGTATTTTACAAGATTAAGGTCCAAATTGGAAAAAAAATATATTAAGGTCTAATGCGAACTTTGGGTATAAGTTCAGGGTCATATTTGTACCATATCCCTTTTATAATCTATATTGCACTAATCCTACTTAAATCTATTTTTAAAGAATATTTTAACCTATTTGAAATTTCTCACTGACAATTTTTTTAATGTTGTATACACTGTTGCATCCATGGACTTAAATATCCATGTATTGATAGATATGTCGATGAATATATCGTATACCAAAAAGTCTTGATATAAAAATCATAGGTTATATCTTTTTATCAATATTTTATATGAAATATTGTGATGTTAAAAAATATTCATGACATATTATGGAGATAACGATATATCGATTATATCAACAAAATATTAGATTAACAAAAATAAATTTTTTAAATATTGTTGATGCAAGTAGATTATATTTAATATTTTAAATAATTATAAAATTAGATATTTCAAAATAGATTGTCATAAATTTTTATATAATTATAATTTAATATATGTATAAACTATTCTATATAGATGTCAATAAATATATAAGTATGATCAATCATATAAATGTCTCATAAGACAGTTCTTACAATTAAAAGATATTTAAATATATTTACTTCCTTTCTATATTTTAATCAAGATAAAATTTTTTAAATGTCAATTAATTTTAACCTATTTTGACCTATTTGGAACTATTTTAGTTAATTTTTAGTCAACCACTTCAAATTTTTTTTTACATACACACACACACACACATCAGGTGGTGCCTAGGAGTTAAGGAGTGAAAAAAGACAGTGAACAAATGCAGAATGAGCATTGTCTGGTCTCACACTCTATGAAGAGGTTATTAAACCAAAAATGCATTCAAAATTTCACAAAATTTTTAATGTATAGGATCCCTTATTAAGGCAAGCATAGAGCATATGTTTTATTACTTAAAATAAAAATGAAAATGAAACACAAAATTTGAAAAATGTACCTTTATTAAATTTGAAAAATAATTTACAAAATATGTAAATTAAAGAGATGCAAATCCCTATAGGGGATGGTTACAGTATTTAGAAAGGTTAGCTTTACAAAGGTTTTGCTATTTAAACTCTCATAAATCTAAACACTCAATATTTTTTCTTAGCTTTAAGGCTCTGAAGAAGACTCTCTAGTTTGAAACGGAGAGGCCTTGCTTTTATAGAGGCTTTGAGGGGTAGGATTGGTCATTTTTCCCTCCTCTTTAATTACATTTCCAAGTTTAAAAGTCTTAGATTCCCGTTGCTTCACAAGCTTGGTTGGTTTTGGCAGAATGATGGAGATAATGGAGCATCTGCTATCTATTTTCTTCATCTCTTTTATGTTTGGAAATGGCAAATAAGATAAAAGATGCCTCTGTCATTGCTTTTGTCTTGTTATCTGATAAAAAAAAAATTTCAAGTTTGCCTTTATTAGGTGGTAGCAGGACTTTTAATACAATTATTTAGTATAAGCAATAATTACAAATATATATATTTCTTTGCAATTCTACCTACTTATTGGTGGGAAGATTCCAAAGCAGTTATCTTCATTGTAATCTCCTAGGTCTATGATTAGTTCAGAAGAATTGGAGGTTGACGATGAATTCAGTTTGGATGAACCTAGCTTTGAACCTGAAGATTTATTTTCCATAATTTGTTAAATAATTTGGAAAAAAATCATCTTTAGACTATGCTGAGCTAGTTTTGTCATTATGAAAAACTTTTATGCTAGGAAGGTTGTAGTTTCCTTACAGCATGAAAGAAAATTATTCCTGACTAGCCAATTTTGAACCATAATATTAGTGATTCTATTGTTGAAATCATCCCACCATTTGACTTTAAATTTTCTAGTAAGAAGGCATTAACCATCCTGTGTATTTTTATAGTGGAAATATTATACAGATACTTAGGACAGGAAAAATTTGGAATAGAAAATAAGAATGGGATGAAATCGTGTCTCAATTTTTAAAGGTTTGAAATTGGATTTGAATAGTTCATAATAACATTTTACTTCAAGAATTAATGTTTCAGGAATATTATCAAAGTAATTCCACCATTTTATAAACCAGAGGGTATTTTTTGAGATTTGGAATTCCTTATCAATATAGAATAGCCAGGAATAGCTATATCCGTCATTTTTTATAAAAAAAAAAAGAATTATACCATGACTGTTAGTAGTCCCAATTGTTGTAATATTAGTAATGGCTAATTCGATTATGAAAGTCAGCAAGAAAATATTTTAACTTATTCAAGTCTTTACCCTATTGCATATGATGAATTATCTTTTAGATGGTGCAAGTTGAATAAGAAAGAATTTGATGCTATTCATCCTTTTTGAAATATTTAAATTTGGTAGGGCTAGTTACTTCCAAAACTATTTAACAAAATAATTAGGGTTTTAATTTATCCCAAGTTTATAATACCATCCTTTTGGAAATAATTTTGAAACTGCCTTAGAGAGTTTTTTTGTCATAAAAGCCTTGCTCCATAGTTAGGATGTTTTGAAAATGAATTTTTTTAAAATATTCTGAATTTAGTTTCAAAACTTATTTTTCTGAGATAAAAAAAATATAAGAACAAGCTTGTCTTGAAATCATTTAAGATAGGTTTTGTTAAGAGAAAGTATTTATCTCTATTTTGGAAATAGTTAAAGGAGTCTTACAATTTTCTTCTTTAGAGGATGATGTTTGTGTTGAGGCCTATGAAAAGTTTTAGAGGGCCATAATTAATTCAAGAAATTAAGTGAGTTCCTCAACTTATGTTTAGATTTAGGTCTATTTTTTGGCATCAAAATTTTACTAATTGGACTAAAAATTTTTTTGGAGTTTTTCTCACCTTGGTTTGAACTAGAGTTTGAAGGGGCCTTACCCTTATCCTTCAATTTTTTAAGCATCAAGACCTGTTTCAGAGAAACTCTCTAGTTAGAAAGTTTAAAACAAAATTTGTATCTTCTTTAATATATTCAATTTCAAAATCAAATATAAAAAGGATCGCTTGCCATCAGACCAAAATCTATTTAGATGCAATATTTTAAATATTTTTTTGTAAAACTTCTTTTACAGATTTAATACTTATTCTTAAAAGAAATCTTTTATTCAAAATGTCACTTTAAAATTTGGATGCATAAAATGATTGAAAGAATTTTCTTTTTTTTTGTATAGTGGAATAATAGAATATGCTTTGATAAGATTTAAATTTATCTTTTTTTTTTGTTTTTTGACAAATGGAAAGAATATTTTTAAATTTTTTATTTTCAAACAAATTCCCTTTTAAGTGACTTTTTAGGGAGTTATCAGTTCAATAAATGAGGTCCATAAAATAATCATTAGTCAAAGGTCTTTAGCCAAAAGAAAGATTTCTCAATATAACATTCTCATTAACTACTGAGGCTTCTATGTTGCCACCAATAGTTAAATCAGAATCTTTTGTAGTTGTTAATTTCTTTTTTTATTTTTTGATGATATCTTTTTGGAACCAAATCATATATGATATACAATTAAGATTATCTCTTATATCATGTAATAAAATTGTCTCCAATTGAAAATCATCTGAAAAAAATGTTTTTAGCTTGAATTAAATATTTTTGAGAATTTACTTGTCTCAAAACATTTATGTAATTCTTTAGGATTTCTGGAATTTTTTTTAAGCATCTTAGGTTTTGTGGTTTAAGGCTTCTTATTTGGTCATCTGAACCAAAATCAAAATCCTTAGATTTCTATTTATAAATGAGTGTCTGAATAAGTTTAGAATCTCTCTATTGTTTGGCCTTAAGTTTTTTTAGTTCTAACTTAATGGCTTTGACTTTTTTTTAAGAGGTCTTGTAAGGTTCTGAACTAGATTCTTGGTTTGAACCAGCTTAAGTGGCTAACTTATCTATTTGAAGAGGTTTTTCATCTTCTAATTAGTTTAAAAACTAGACTTTAAAGGATTCTATAACAAGAGCTAAAATTCTATGGAGGACCTCATCTTCCATGTCTAACTTATGGAGCCTTGAATTTAACCTATAAAAATTAAAAGCATGACCTTTCTTTCCATACTTGTAAAGGTGATATCCTTAAAATTAGTGTTACTCTTCATTTCAGTTTTGGAGCTAGACTTCTTATAAGGTTTGAAGGTCCTTTTAAAAGAAGCAGAAGGTTTCCTATAGTACTCTTCTTCTTTTGGCTAATAAGACCTATACAACTTCTTATACTTATAGGAAGATTTGGATTTTCTATAGGTTTTTTTGACACTTACCAATACAGGACTTGGGTTAGATGGGATTATAATCAAACTATTGGCAAAAATCTTTTAATTCTTGCCCAGTTTTCTTTATTTCCCACTTAAGGTATTTTTGGAGTTTTAGGTCTTAGCAGATCCTAAGTCCTTCCTTTTGGGTAAGACTAATTAATTCATCATAGGTAAATTGATCATAAAGGACCTGATTACCATAGGCTTACTTACTGATATTTCTAATCTTTTCTCCTAGGATTTTAGGTAATCCTATAAGGAACTTCTCTTTCTGAAAAGGTTGGTTTAAGTCTTCTCTAAGCATTACCCTATAAAAAAGTATTTTTTTTAGTTTTGGAAGTCACTAAGATTCTTATGCCTATGGTTGCTAAGAAGTTCAACATTTTTATCTTTGAGATGGCTAAGATTTCCTATGAAATATAGGGAAATAGTTAGGATGAGAGTTAAGACTACATCATTGACATGGCTTCCTCTATCATCTAACACAGTGGTTCCATCTTCAAAGGTTTAGAAAACATTTTGGATTTAGGATTATTATTCCTAGATAAGGAAATAATCCTACCAGCCATTAAGCTATCTTTAAAAACCAGCTATGAGAAGCTCAACTATGGCTTTATTTAAGGTTCCTATCTGGGTTTTATAGGGATTTGCTGCCATGTCATTTATTGTAATAGGCTAAAGATGTTCTATTATGTTATATCATCCAAGTTTTATTCATAAACAAAAGAGGCATTAAAACTAAATTGAGCTAAGACATTGGGTTTATTTTCTAGACCTATGTCTAAAGCTGTAATTTTTGGGTCTGTGTTTAATTAGGTTAACCTCTTAACTTGTGGTTCAGGTTCATAAATTTTTGGTTTTGTTCTTCTTCTTCTACTTCAGAAGAATCCTGAATTTATTCTATAGTACTAGTGGTCGAGGGAGGTGTATCAGGTACTATCTTATTAGAGGTAGTGGAGTTAGAAATCAATTTTATCTTACTCAACTGATCTCTAATGGCTTGGACAAACTCAAGTTTATTGGTTTGGAACTGTTGTTAACTTGCTTCAAAAACCCGGTAAGGTTTGAAAATTGGTTTTTTAAGCTTCTATTCTATAGGTTTGATAGACTCAATTGGCTTAATAATAACAAATAGGGAAACAACAGATCTTTGGATATGAATTTCTATCTTAATGAGCTATTTATATATGGTTTAGATATAGGCATTAGAAAAAATTTTCTATTAGACAACATTCTAGATATTCCTAGAGTCATCATCTAGAACAAATTTGCAAGGAGCTGCTTCAATCTCCTTATCACTATAAGAAATAGTAATTTTCCTTTGTAGAGGGTGTTCAGATTGGATAATATAGTGATTTATCTTCTATTCAGGAGTTTTATTTTTTGTTGTAATAGGATTAACAATCTTTGAATGCTTTGATTTTTTTGAAAGAATATGGATATATTTTAAACCAGCCAAAAAATTTAATTTGAACTCTATATTAATTACAAAATGTATAATATTTTTATTGGATTTCATCTTTTTGACTTCTAAAAAATTTTGGAAAAACTAAATTCTTTTTTGTCTATTCTTTTTTGAATAAAAATATTCATGAAGAATTTTTTTATTGATTTGAAATTCCTTTTTCAAGATACTAATTTCTGCTATAATATTTTAGATGATTGCTGAAGGTGTAGGTGAAGAAGGAGTAGTATGCTTTTCTTCCTCTTCTTGGTTTGGATTTTGACTATCATACACTAGTCTTGGTATAGGTATTTAATAATCAATATTTTGAAGTATAGAACTGGATAAATTAGAGGTTGAAAACCTTGGTTGCACATGAGTGGTTTGGATAGACTATTTTACATAAGAGGCATATATGACTAAAGGGAGTTAAGAAGCTCTTCCCAAGTCAATAGTTGAAGAGGTAGGGCTTCATTAGAAAATCTAGAGCTAGTTAATTTTATGTCAAAAGTAAGTTTAAATCTATCATCTGAGACTTGCATTACATTTCTCAAATTTGTATTTTTCTCATGTACTTTTAGAGACTAAGGTTAGGCTATACCTTCCTACTAAAGTAATATCTTTCTCTTTAATGGTCCTTGGAATAACAACATTAGATTTAGAAAGGTCTATTTGAAGAAGGATGGTTTCTTTTTTTAGTGAGTGTTGCAAGTGTTTTGAATCAAAAGTAGAAATTATAACCTTGTAATAAATTTTAAAATTAATGCTATTGGAATAGATCTAGAAATCATTTTATAATTGTGAGATTTTATTTAAAGAATAATGCTCTTTAAAACGTTTTTATCATTAAGAGAGATTGTTATATTTGGATAACAACTGAAGCTGAGAGGTCCTTTGTTAAGATTGAACTCTACAGTACCTAAAAGAATCAGAAAAGTTAATAAATCTAGCATCCCTAAGGACTGTTAAGATAGAGGTATTTAGACCTTATTTAGTAAAGGATTTGATTTCTACCTAAATAAGGCCTATGTGGATGTATTTACAGAATTTCTCCCTATATTTTTTAAGAGATTTTTTTAAAAAAATGAATTTCTTCAACATGTTTGGAAATTTGAATGTCCATTTCCTTAATTTTGACAATGAAATCAAATTTAAGAAAAGAAAGTTTGAAAAATTCATAAATCTACTTTTTCTAAATCTTTGGGATTTCCCAATCATCAATTTGTTTAGAGAAGTCCTCAATAGTAACCTCATCACTAATGATTACCCATTTAGATTCCAATGAATAAAAAGTAGAAGAATTTGAAAAGGAAGTGATTTTACAAAAAAAAAAGGATTTAACTCCTTTTTGGAAACAAAACCATAAAACTTTGGATGAAAGTAGTATGGCCACTAGGTTTACTACTGTCTGATATAAAATGGGACTTACTACTATACATCCGCTCAACTGTTCACTCTGATTTTACTATTTATCTTTTCTAATAAATGTAAAGTCCAAATTAATGTAAACACACTATCCCCCCACCCTTTAACTTTGATACCAGGTGAAGCTTAATATCTAAGGGGTAAAAAAGTACAGTGTAAAGATGTAGAATAAGTACTATTCAGTCTCACGCTCAATTAAAAGGTTATTGAACTAAAAATGCATCCCAGATTTCACAAAAATTCTAATGTGCAAGATCCTTTATTCGAGCAAGCATAGAGCATACTTTTTGTTATTTAAAATGAAAAGGAAAATAAAATATAAAATTTAGAAATGTATAAAAATAATTTACAAGATATATAAATTATAGCGATACAAATTCTAGTAGAGGACAATTAGAGTATTTAGAAAGGTTAGATTTACAAAAGTTTTGCTCTCAAAATTCTCATAAATCTAAACACTTAATTTTTTTTCTTAGCTTTAAAGCTTCGAAGAAGACTCCTGAGTTTAGAGCATAGGCATTAGTCATTTTCCCCTCCTTTCTAATTGTAATTCTAGGATTAAAATTCCTAAATTCCTATAGCTTCACATGTTTTATTGGTTTTCATAGAATGATGGAGATAATGGAGCGTATATTGCCTATTGTCTTCATTTCTTTGCGTTTGGAAATGCCATACATGATAAAAGATGCCTCTATCCTATTGTTTGAAAATTACTTTTTTTTATGTGCCTTTATTAGATGGCAGTAGGACCTTTAAAATAATAATTTAGTACAAGTAACAAATATAAATATAAATATTTCTTTAAAATTCTACCTTCTTATTGGTGGAAAAATTCCAAAACAGTCATCTTCATTATCATCTCTTAGGTCTATGATTGGTTCAGAAGAATTGGAGCTTGATGATGAATATGTTTTGTATGAGCTCAGTTTGGACGAACCCAGTTTTGAGCCTGAAGATTTAATTTCCATAATTTGTTGAAAAATTTGGAAAAAATCATCTTCGGAATGTGCCGCAGCAAGTTTTCACATGATGAATATAAATCCGCAAGCATACAGAATCGTAATAAGTAGTAATAAAATAATCATCCCACAGAGATTGAAAATTAAATACTGAAATAATCACTATGTTTGTTTGTTTAGACACCGAAATTGAGTTGAGTTTTCAAAGAACTAAACTAAATCAAAATAAAGAAAATCAAAATTTAATCAAAATTAAAAGCTAGGATTCTTATTTTCAATTCTTGACCATTTCTTAAGATCGATTAACCAACTAGGTCTACACTAATCCTAATTCATTTTGAATGGATCTTAGAAATCATAGATCTTACTCACAGATAAACCTATGATTAATTGGGAATTAATTAACACTAAGTTTTCCGGCTCTCACCAACCTAATATCTTTTAAATCTAATTTTAAATCACAACCTTTTAATCAATATTAACCACTTAACTGTCTCTCAACTAATTAAGTAATTAATAGGTTATTGCCTTATCCTACAGAACTTATCTCTCAATCAAGCTCTATAGTTTCAATTCAATCTTAGGGTGATCAATCCTAAAATGATATTAAGCACAATAATAACCAATGAATTAGAATTAGTAACCTAACATTAATCACAATAGGCATATGGTCAAATTAGAATAAGAACCCTAAAAAGAACTTAGCCACTAATATTAAAAAGAAAAGAAAGAGATAAAGAAATAAAGAAAACAAATCCAATCATGATAAATAATAAGAAAAGTTAACAAGGAAACCCCATTCACAAATGTGCAGAGAATGCTTGCTCTTTACAATCTTCAAATCAAAACCCTATTCTAATATGAGCAAAGCATAAACTAAATGAAAATGTTCTGAAAATAACAAAGAAATAAAAATCCAAGAACAACCTTAAATGAAAAATAAATGGTTCTATTTATAGACTAGTTACCTAGTGAGAAAGGTCATCTAAAACCTTTCAAACTCTATCTAATCAAGAGCTTAAAGATGAGCTCATTTCTATCCAAACTTCAACTCTAAATCCGCTTCTAATTGGCTGCCACATTATCATGCACGAGTGCACGGGAAAGTGACACGACCATACAGCATTTCAGTTCTAAATCACCCGGAAGCAGGCATGGGCGTGCGGACCTATAGCTTACTTTCTTTATGGCTCAGGCATGACCATGCACGAATATGGCATGGCCATGCACCACTAATGCGAGGATAAACTTCAAGCTTGATCTCCCAATCTTATCTTATCTTCATTTGTCATCTCCATCCTCTCCCAAATGCATCCTATAACAAAAAACTTAACAAAAATTAACTATTTAATATAAAAATAACTAAATCCTAAATAATTAAAATAAAATAATAAAATTAACTAAACTAACTAAAAACTAACTAAACATGCAACTACTAAACCTAATATGCGTAAAATAAAACATTTTTCACACTTATCATCGCATAATAAAAGGCTTTTTGTACTAGGAATGTTATAGTTTCCTTAGAGCATGGAAAAAATTATTCTTAACTAGCCAATTTTAAACCACGATATTAGTGATCTTATTATTGAAAACATCCCATCATTTGACTTTAAATCTTTGGTAAGAATAAATTGACCATCCTATACATTGTTGTAGTGGAAACACCATATAAATACCCAATGTAGGAAAATTTTGAAACAAAGAATGAGACAGGGATGAAATCATGTCTCGATTTCTGAAGGTTTTAAATTGGATTTGAATAGTTCATAATAAGGTTTGACTTCAGAAACTAATGTTTCAAGAATATTACTAAAGTAATTTCACCATTAGATAAACTATAAGGGTATTTTTGAGGTTTGGAATTCCTTATCAAAATAGAATAGCCAAGAATTGCTATATCTATCTTTTTTGGATAAAAAGAAATTATACCATGCCTATTGGTAGTCCCAATAGTTGCAATATTGGTAATGACTAATTCAATAATAAAGGTTAACAAAAATATTTTTAACCCACTCAAGTCTTTATCCCATTTCATAGGATGAATTATCTTTTGGATGTGTATGTTGAATAAGAAGGATTTGGATTTTTTCATCCTTTTTGAATTGTTCGAATTTGGCAAAGCCAGTTGCTTCCAAAACTACTTGTTAAAATGGTTATGGTCTTTATTTATCCCAAGGTTCATAATACTATCTTTTTAGAAATAACTTTGAAACTACCTTGGAGCGTTTTTTGTCATAAAAGTCTTCCTTCATATTTAGAATATTTTGGAAATGAAATTTTTCCAAATTATTGTGAGTCTGGTTTTAAAACTTGTTTTTTCTAAGATAAAATAATATGAGAACAATTTTGGTTTAAAACCCCATATAGTATAAGTCCTAAACCAATTAACTTGAGTTTGTCTAAGCCATTAGAGTTCATCTGAGTAAGATAAAATAGGTTCTTAGCTCCAGTACCTCTAAGAATTTTAGTTTAATATTTTTTTTAAGTGGTTATATTTGAGTAAGTGATGATATTAGATGCATTCAAATTTGGTTGATGTCATATTGTTGTTGGGTTGTTGTTGCTATTTTTTGATTTTTTCTAATTGTTTTTTGGTTGTTGTCATATTTTGTTGCTTATTTTAAGTTGTTTTTCTTTATGTGTGTTATAAATTTATTATTTTATTAATATTTTTATTTTAAATAATTTTATTTTATTAATAATTACATGATAATATATAATATATAATTTTATTTTATTTATTAATTTATTATTTATTATTTTGTATAAATATGATTAATTTATATAGATATAATTAATTAATTATTAAATATTAATTATTTTTGTGAGGTTATTGATATATTATTGTTGATATGTGGTTTATAGTTGTTGTTGGTGGCATTTATTGTCAAGTTGTTGGTATATTATAATTGTTATATGGTTTATTGCGTAGTTGTTATTGATATATTAATATTGTTGTATGGTTGTTGTGTAATTGTTAGTAATTATATTTGTAGTTGTTTTATGGTGGTTATTATGAATACCGTATTTTTGAAGATTTTTTTTTATGAAAAAGTTAGTTTTAAAAAAATAAACCCAACATTTTTTAAAACTTTCTCTATATATTGATTCTTTATGATAACTTCCTTTTTATTATTGCAATAAATTTTCCTAGTTGTGTTGCCCAAACCTAATGAATCTTTGATACTTTGAACATATGTTACACAAGCCCAAACCTGAAATGGTAATTCCCACTCCCACACTATTAATAATAACCCTAAAGGGTTTATTGTATAAGTGGTACCTTAATTTTGCTATATGTTACATTTTGGTACCAGATTTGTAATTTTTTTCAGTTATTGAAATTCTATTTTTAATATGAAAACCCTAATTCTCCTAAACTTGCAAGCTCTTTCTCTGCGTTCCATTCAATCCTTTATTCTTTTATCTCTGCAGCTCTTTACTCTCGAAAATCCTTCATCTTGAATCATTCATCTCTTGTTATTTGTTCTCTAAATTCCAACATTGCCTTAGCATAAAGTCCAAAACCCAACGCTGTCTGCCTGAAACTTTATCAATGAACCTATAAAATAAATTCATCATTCAATGTTTGAGTTATGGTCTGTGTGTTGAAATACTAGTAATTGGCAAACACCCTTTCACTTTTTACTTGCTCTCTACTTCTGTGTTTTTTCTGTTCATCAATATCAATTTTTTTCTTAATTTTTTTGTTTAACTTAATTGGTATTTTTTCTGTCATTGATTGAAGGTTAATTTTTTTTCATCTGACCTATTTTTTTTAAATGCTATTTCTTCTATGGTTGATTGAAGATTGAATTTCTTCTTAATCTAACATTTTTTTATTTTGAATCGATATTTCTTTTCTGGTTGATTGATTTTCAGGTTGTATCATAATTAATTAGGTTTTTTTAATGTATTTTAATGGGTTTATGTAAAATTGTTCTAATTTTGTTGAATTGTTTTGTTTTAATTTAGATTTTATTTTTAGATTCATGAAGTTTGATACTAGTGGTCTTAAATCAATGCGTTAGTACAGAGATGGCTAATGGGTTATTAGCTCCACCATGTTTTAAGCTTCCTGATACTGATAATGTGAGTGAGTTTTTAATTTTTTTTTTTGTTTCTTACGTTGTTGCTAAGAGAATTCTTTAGTTCTGTGCATTAGCTAATTTGGCCTTTTTTTGGGTAATTTGATGGGCAAAATGCTTTGTAAATGGCACTTGAGGAGAAAGAGTGGCGAGTGAATGATAAGAAGAATTCAAAAAGAAAGAGAGATTAAGGTTTTAGCTGCAATTATTGTTGTCAAAGAAGAATGAAGAAAAGAGAATGATTTTAGCGTTTTCCCCCCTTAATTTATTTTTATTTGGTAAATTTTTTTTTATCTTTTTGTCCTTATTATTTTTAGGCCCACAAGATGAAATGGGCAATTACTAGGCTGCTTAATAGGATGCTTATATAATGAATATGTTAAGGATATGCTTATTCCGTTTGTCATATATGCAACATTTGACCGGATATACTCGAGTTACTTTGATCTAAAACAAAAAATAGAATTTTAGTAACTGAAAAGAAAATAATTACAAATTTGGTACCAAAATGAAACATATGACAAAGTTAAGGTACCATTTGTGCAATAAACCCTACTCCCTAATCCTAAACCTTGATAAGTTTTCACGTAAACGGATAACCAAATAACCATCCATCTTCTGCCTTCTAAGCCCTGAGCCCCACGATCTTCAAATTCCAATTTCTGTACCATTTCCGTTAAAACCCTAATCTCCAATGGCACTTTCAAAACCTACCTTCTTAACCCACCTCAAATCGATCGCCACCCAGAGCCACCGCCACCTCCGCCACCACCAGCCACCTTCAACAATCTCTCTCCGTTTCCTCTCCTTCTCTTCTCCAGAAGAAGCCGCAGCAGAACGACGTCGTCGCAAACGCCGTCTCCGCATCGAACCTCCGCTTTCTTCTCTTCACCGAACCCAACAGCAGCAGCAGCAACAAAAAATCCCTAAACCCATTCAGAACCCTAATTCTCCCAAACTCCCTGAACCCATCTCTGAACTCTCCGGGAAGCGCCATGACCTCCATAATCGAATTTTAACCCTTGTCCGTGAGAATGACCTTGAGGAAGCTGCGCTTTTCACGCGCCATTCTGTTTACTCTAATTGTCGCCCCACTATATACACTGTTAATGCTGTGCTTAATGCACAGTTACGGCAGTCAAAATATTCTGATTTGCTTTCTCTTCACCGGTTTATTATTCAAGCTGGTATTACTCCGAATATAATTACTCATAATTTGATTTTTCAGACTTATCTTGATTGCAGGAAGCCAGATACTGCACTTGAGCATTATAAGCAGTTGATTAATGATGCACCTTTTAATCCTTCTCCAACTACTTATCGGATTTTGATTAAAGGGTTGGTGGATAATGGGAAGCTTGATAAAGCTTTGGAGTTGAAAGAGGAGATTGTTGGGGTTAAGGATTTTACGCCGGACCCACATGTTTATCATTATTTGATGGTTGGGTGTGTTAGGAATTCGGATTCGGATGGTGTTTTTAGGCTTTTTGATGAATTGAAAGAAAAGATGGGTGGGGTTGTAGAGGATGGAGTTGTTTATGGTGCTTTGATAAAGGGTTATTTTATGAGGGGAATGGAAAATGAGGCTATGCAGTGTTATGAAGAGGCTGTTGGGAAGAATTCAAAGGTTAAAATGAGTGCTGTTGCGTATAATTCAGTATTGGATGCATTGTGCAAGAATGGAAAGTTTGATGTGGCTTTGAAGTTGTTTGATAGGATGATGCAAGAGCATAATCCGCCTAGGTATTTGGCGGTTAATTTGGGGAGCTTTAATGTGATGGTTGATGGTTATTGTATGCAAGGGAGATTCGAGGAGGCTATCAATGTTTTCAGGAAGATGGGGGATTATAGATGTAGCCCTGATGTTTTGTCTTTCAATAATTTAATTGACCAATTGTGCAAAAATGGAATGCTGGTTGAGGCTGAAGAGCTTTATGGAGAGATGGATGGAAAAGGGGTGAAACCTGATGAGTATACTTATGGTCTTTTGATGGATAGTTGTTTTGAGAAGGACAAAGTTGATGATGGGGCTGCGTACTTTAGAAAAATGGTGGATTCAGGGTTGAGACCGAACTTGGCAGTTTATAATAGATTAGTTGATAAGTTGGTTAAAACGAAGAAGATTGATGAGGCAAAATCATTTTATTATTTGATGGTGAAGAAACTCAAGATGGACAATGCTAGCTATAAATTTATGATGGAGGCATTGGCGGATGAAGGGCAAATGGATGAGCTACTTAAAATGGTTGATGGGATGTTGGATGATGAGACAATTGATTTTGATTTAGAGTTGCAGGAGTTTGCCAAGGGATTATTAGGAAGGGACGGGAGAGGAGAGGAGGTGGCGGAGCTTATGGATAAAAAGGAAAAGGAAAAGGCTGAAGCTAAGGCTAAGGAGGCTGAGGCTGCTGAAGCAGCCAAGAGAAGTGCAAAAGCTGCTGTGGCTTCTTTGCTTCCATCTAAATTTTTTGGGAATAAAGAAGCTGAGACAGAATCAAAGGAGGCCGATGGAAATGCTGTCGAGACTGCACCTATAAATGAAGGTGCTCGTGTTGAGGAAGCTACGGTAGTGGGATCTGCTCCTGTTGACAACAACATAAAGCAGGAAGTGATCAATGATGAGACAGAGGCTGAAAAATGATGTTGCGACAACAGTGCAGTATGTAAAACAGCTTGGATGAGCTAATGAGGAAATGGTAAATCTTTTGTGCTCATTTCTTCAGTTGTGTAACTAAAGATGTTAGGGAATGACTATGAATTTATATTCATATCATTGAGCTAGGTACCCTTTTTTTTTTTTTACATTCTCCAGTTTGAGCATTTGTTTGGTTCTCATTGTAGAAGCAAGCCGCACTAGAGTTTTACAATATCTTTTTTGTGAACTCTCATAGATAATTAAAGAATCAATTCTGGTATCATAATTTTATAGTCTTTAGCGAGAATTGGTAACAGTAGTTATAGATGCCTATCAATGCTTCTGTGAATAGATCCGTGATCGTTTTGCATAGAAGATAGCAGGCAAAATGCTAAAAACATTTTTAAGGCAATCAAAAAATCTTTCACCATGTCCACCTTCAACTCCATTTTAGTACCCTAGCCTAATAAGAATCAAAATTTTTTAATTCTCAAAACAAAAGTTGTCCTGTTCTTTTTACTTGAAAAGATGATTGTAACTTTTGTATGCAATTTTTCTTTAAATTCTAAATTCATGGTTGAGACTTAATTGTTCTTGAATCATGGTTAATTATTTCAAGGTGACTAACTTAGAAGACATGCAATGACTAAATAGTGTGGATATATGAATATGGATGAAAGGCATCACTTGTATTTTTGGGCAAATCTCTCAGATTCTCTATTATTAGCAGAAAAGATTTCGCAAAATATATCAGTTGGGGCTTTTTTATATTCTAGATAAGTCTTGAGTTCAAGTTTCTTCATCCATCAATATTAGCTAGAATTTAAATTTTATGGTAAGAAGCAGCAGCTACCTAATGCAAAGAATCAGCTGCCCTTCTGAGATGGAAGTTAGGAAAATATGCCTCAACTATTTTTGTGATATTTGAACCAAAATTTAGGTGCAATCCCATTTTTAAGATCTGGTGCAGGTCACTTAACTGAGGGTATAATTGCTTGACCTATTTGATACATTGGAAATATTTCAAGGAAAATGAAGCGTCCAAATTTAAACATAGCCTTTAATGTCATGAAACAAGCATTCAAATGTAGGAAATTATTAGCACAATAGCTCAAAGTTTTGATTTTTAGTAATATTAAATCAATCTGACTTCTGAATAAATTACTAATTTTTAACTTTTTCCAAGAATTCTTTGGCAAATGATTAGAAATAACTAATTTTCTCAATCTTCTAAACCTCTTGATTTCAGCGGTAAAATTGGAACCTCTTATTTATTTATTTATTTCTTTTGACCAAAATTTGGAACCTCTTAATTGATTCATTCTAAATGATCATTTAGCTTTTTTTTTTTTTTTTTCTTTTTTTGGAATATATGTTTTTATTGCACTTGTAATACTTGAATTACGAGAACCAATTATGTAGGTTGACATTATAAAGAAAAAAATTGTACATGTCAACCGACTGATCTTTTGTGGGAGCTATTAATGATAAGGGCGAACATGTGGTTTGATATATTGCACTATTTGGTCTCTGATATTTGAAAAAATACTTATTCATTCCTGACATTTGCTTTTTTTTAGTACTAATTAGTCATTTTGTAAGGATGAAGTAGTATAATAAAAACCAAATATCATGGATGAATAAGTATTTTTTCAAATATCGAGATAAAGTAATGTAATTTGACAAATCACAAAGGGTAAATAGTAATTCAACCTAATGATAATTGCCTGAATTATGGAGCACGAGGAAATCTGCAAAAAATGCTCAAAACGTTAGCAATTCCACTTTCCATTAGCCTTCAAGCACTACATTGGTTAGACTCCGCTCACAGTAATCGTTATAAGGATTAATTATTGAACTCTCCCTGAAATGTTTGTAATATACAAGTGCACCCATATAATTTTGCAAGTACATTAAAACCCCCCATGAAGTGGATCTCCTTTATACTAAAAGATTCTTCCATCGACTTTTCCAAATAGTCAGGGATTGAATTGTAAATTTATAAGAAAAAATTATTCTTTAAATTCCTATACGTTCGCCTCTTTTTACCATACCATTTTACACTCTCTACCAATTTCACTTTGGAATAAGGGTCAATTTGGCCCTTGAACTTTTTGCTCATGATCAAATTAGCCCTTTTACACATTTTTGGATTTAATTTAGGACTGAACTTTGAAATAAAGGTCAAATTGGCCCCTTAATACTACAGTTAGCTCCTTATTTTTTGACAGATTATGAAAAGATCCCCTACATATTTATAAATACCTCCATAATGTTTTAAATAGTTAACAAATTAGTTCATATGTTAGCATAAAATTTTAATTAACAGTCTAATTTTTTAAATCGCATTTAAAATATAATTTATTTATAGCGAAAAATTTTAAAAATTAATAATATATTATATTAATATATTAATTTAGTTATTCACCAATAATTTTAGTAGTTTTGAAAAATTAAATTTTTGTTTATTTATAAATTAATTTTATTTTTTAAAATTATACTTGACACTCAAATTTATCTATAGTTGGAAAATATAAATGCACAATTTAATATGTACATTAATATATTATTAACTTCTACAATTTTCAATATTAAAATAATAAAAAAATATGACAATAAACTAAATCTATTATTATTAAATTTAGTTTTGTTTATTATATATATTACATCTTTATTAAGTTACTATTATAAATTATAAAAATTAATTTATATTTTTAAACTACAGATAAATTTGGGACTAAAGGTCAAATCACCCCCTGAACTTGTAGCAAAGGTGCAAATAAGTCGAATTTAAACTTTTTCAACAAATTAGTCCAAAACTTTCATTTTTCAGGCCAATTAACACCAAAATTTGAATTGAAGGCACGATTGTTATGCAAATGCTCCTAAAGAGCGTGAAAAGAATGATATACTAATAAAAAATAAATATTTATTATCACTATATTATTTTTATTCATTATTTATATAGATATTTATTCTTTTCTTTGATATTTATCCTTTTCTCTTTCTTTTTAAAGTTTAACTTCTATTTTTATTTTTTTTTTGAGAAAATCTTTTAGTCTTTTATTAGTTCCTTAAAAATTAACAAAACTTTTTTTTTATTATTATTCTTTTCTTTTGAGGGATTTTTTCTTAGTCTTTTAAATCTACATAATTTTTTTTTTATCATTATCTTATATTTTACTTTTTATTCTTTCATATTTTTCTTTCTTTCCTTCTTTATATCCCTTTTCTTTTTATTCTTTTCCTTTTTTTTTTTTCAAACCTCTAAAAATCCTTCTTCTTCAAAATCTGCAGAAATTCTTGCCGGTCACCATTGTTTCCCAAAAATTCACCATTTCAATCATTAACAAATATTATTATTTCAAACCAATTTTATTAAGGACAAAAAAACAAAATTATAAATAAATAAACATATATATATATATATATATATATATATATATCATCAATCCAAAAAGGATTAAAGTTTAAAGAAAGATTATATATATATATATATCATCGTTGTCATCATAATCAACCCAATAAAGAATATTTGTTGTATGCTAACAATGGCTTTGTTCCAAAAAAAAAAAGAAAGATAAATCCAATGAAAAAAACACAGCATTTGATGAGTAACACAACCAGAAAATCACAAAATACCATTTCAGTCGGAAACTGTCACCACCACCCACCACCAGCAGCTCCTCCTCTGTTCGTCATTTACCTCAAAACACTTCAGATCCCTTGTTATTCACAAACTTGATAAAATCATCGAAAGCAAAATTCACATAATAATGCATAGAAGCTTAATCTCAACGTTGATTTAATAATACCCATTACCCAATCTCTATGAATATGTTTCTTCGTCTCCTTTTATATAATATAATCTGTACGAGTTTTGTTCTTCTCCTATTGACACCATAAACCAAGGGATTGGCATCACCTTCTTGGATCTCATTTTCTCAAACCTCCATTGTGGTTCTTTTTTAATGACTACAATTTCACATGATCAAACCACCAACAATCTACCCAAATCTTGAGAGTCTGAAAGTGTGAATGGTAGTGGATATTTGAAGGCAAACTGGTCTCACCAATCAACAAGACTTCCTCTTTATAATGCCATTGTTTGGATGGATGTTCGCCCCAGTTACATTTACAGGGAACTGTTTTTATATATCTCTTAATATGTTTTTGAGATGGATGGATCTGGGATTTTTTTTTTTTTTTTTATTTTGGATGGGAAAGCTGTTTCTTTTTTGGTTAATTGTTTCAGTTTCTTATTGATCGTTATACTCAATTTTGTGTTTGTTGCATTGTTTTGGATGCATTTATGATTATTTGGACCTTCCTTCTTGCTGTTCTTTGATATTCTTAATTACTGAATATATTTAATTTCTTTTAATTATAATTATTAGCCATACAGCAAAAACCTCATGGCAGATGCTTTTCATAGTTCTGAACACAGGTGATTAGATGGTTCCATCAAACATTTCCTTTTTAACTACTTGGCTTATAAGCTTGATCCAAACCCTCTATGCTCTAGAGGGTGCAGTTCAATGGCTTAGGGATGGCCTTGGGCTAATTAGTAGTGCAAGTGAGATTGAGGAATTTCCAAAGCTGGATGGCTCAACTAGTGGGGTTTATTTCCTACCTGCTTTTAATGGATTGTCTGCACCATGGTTGCTCATGGGGTTTGCAATGGGATCACAAGGTATACCAATAAGTCTCAAATTGATAGAGCTGAAAATGGTTAGAAAAAAGGAAGTAAAGAGTTCCTGCTTAATTAGAGTGGACGATGGTGTAACAGTTGACAGCCTTTTGATGCAGACACAGATTTGATCTTTATGTAGTGTTTGTGTTTCTGTTAAATTGTATTTTATTTGTTATAGAGATCACCACTTATTTATTTATGTTGCATTAAATCTAATGGCAATGTAGTTGAAAAAATAATGACAATAGATTGTATTAGACCTGTTTACTGCTGGATTCTTTTTGAGACAATGCTTACCACATAAGCTGATAATAATGGCAAAGTTATTATCTCAGGCTATTCAACAGCATACACAATCGTTAATTTCATCCATTTTGAGATTAATCCATTCGTATTGTACTTATGTTTTGACAGTTATACATCAGAGATCATTTGAAATTTCTAACTTTTGCATGTCCAACCAAATCAAAATTCACGAGATTTTTGTAAATCTAAAGAAACTCACTACACTTGAACACATAACATGTATAGCAGGATATTTCATCTAATTGTTCATTTTAGCCAACATAAACTAAATAACAGCAGGTCTTTGAATAAAAATTATGATGCTGTCAAATTTTGAATCAATTCATTCTGTTTTTTTTTTAATGGAAGATGATGCTCATGCTTCTGGTGACTGAGCGAAGGTCTACAGCTCTTTACTAATGGTAATCCATAAAGAAATGAATCTCCTTGATAGTAGCTCAAATGTTTAATGCCTTAATTTCCATCAAGCAGCATAATCTTTGTACTCACACAAGCATATATACCAAGCTTTCTTCTACTTAATTAATCAACATTTTGACTTCCATTCACTAGAAGTTCATTTGATGAACTGCTTTGTTTATTGTTATCAATTTTATAATTGATTTGGCTTTGTTCATTACCACCTTTAGAATTAGACTCAAGAAAGAGTTGTTGCAGTCATTGATTGATATCTACATTGAAAGAATAGTAAAGAAACCTGACACAAAAAAGGAAGTAAAGATTCTTTAACTCTTCTGATCAGAACTGAGCCAAAAATTGATTTGGGTTGATACTTTCAAGTCTCATTTAGAGATGAATGAGTAGCTAAAGCCTTTCCCAGAAAACCTGCAGCAATGTCTCATTTTCTCCAAAATTTACATTGTAATATCATCTTCTGCATCTACGACACAAAGCATGTAACCATGCAATTGGCCATTAGACTAAACCAAAGACCACGCGAGAATGAGAGTAGTTAAAAAACTCCAGAGACTATGCATATGCTGAGATCATGGGAGAGTGCGACTGCAACGGGAAAGCAAAAAGTTAATATCGTCATTCTAGGATTTTTTTTTTTTTTTTTAACTTCTACGTACACATGTCAGTAAATTTTTGATGATATGTAAGTAGATTTTAACACCCAACATAAGTGTTTTCTTTTTTTTTTTTTTTAGTGTTTAATAATTTTTTTTACTTTGACTTATAAAAGGTATATTTCGACTTCAATTTAAGAAAAAAATTAATTCTTTAAAATTATTAAAATGAATATTTAGGTACCTTATATGGTTATTTTATTTTTTACAAAATAAATTTTGCTTTACCAATAGAAACCACCATTAAATGATGAGAAACATTTTAATTTTATCGTCTTAAAATTAAAATAAGATTAAAGTGTTCAAAAAATAAAATAACAGTAGAATCTTTCTTTTTTTT
>CATIWO010184762.1:0-12066 GCA_949673435.1 Macaranga tanarius
AAGTGAGAGTGATTAGCGGTGTCGGGGTCTTAGCCGTTCGCTTCGCCGCGTGTTCGGACACAAATGTCAATGTGTTCGGCTTTTCGTTTGCTTTTCCATTAACTAATGGGATAAATATAAAAAAATATAAAAAAGTACTGCATGGTTAAAGGCTTTTTCACTTAAAGATTGTGATATTTGTTACAATATACAGGAGTTTGTAGTTTTATTTTTTAACATTTTAATACCATTTCAATTAATATTATCATTATTTTATATCAAAATATTAATATAACACTACATTTTATTAATAAAAATATTTTATATGTGATTTATCATCAATATAACTATTTAGATACTTTTAAAAATATTATATATTTATTTTAAAAATTATTTCTTTTTATTTCTAATAAAATTAAAAATATATTTTATTTTTATTTTTTGTAAACTTATTTTAGTTGGTTGAATGATACATTACTTATTAAATAATTTTACAATTAAATATTCATCTTATTTTAACGTTACATCATATATTTTTAATAATATTACTAATAAAGATACTAAAATAGAAGTAAATATAATCATAAACCCCTAAATATTATGAAAAATATCACAATCATTTAAGTGAAAAAAAAGTTTAATCGCATAATATTTTTTTGTATTTATTTCTTAGCGAATTCATAAATTTTTTCATAGAGATTACATGTCGCAACTAGCGATGTCGCTGGTTAATAAAATAATATAGTGGGCTCCATCATACATAAAAAGGCACTTTATTTTTTTTGAACATGAAAAAAAAATAAAGGCACTTTATAATGTATACAAATACATAGGGGTAGCCACGGTTCATGAACCGGCCGGTTTCGGTTCGGAACCGCTGGTTCACGGTTCGACCTAAGGTGAAACCGAACCGGAATCGGCTTAACCCCGGTTCTGGGCCGATTTCAAACTGGCCGGTTCCTGTTCATGGTTTCGGTTTTTTTAGTTTGGTTTTTACGCACTGTAAAAAAGTTGTATTATTTTATAAAACAAAATATACCACGAGTAAGAGAAAATTATGTAGAATTTTATAAAGAGTTGTAACTTGCATTTTTTAAATTTTTGACATAATTTAATTTTTTTCATAAAATGAACCAGAACCGGCGGTTCGGAACCTGAACTGACCGGTTCCGAACCGGAACCGCCGGTTCACGGTTCCAGAATGGTGGAACCGGCTCTGAATCGGTCCCACCCTCAGTTCAGGGCCGGTTCAGCCCGGTTTCAGATTTGACCGGTTCCATTTCCGGGTTTGACCGGGCCGGTTCCGGGCCGAAACCGGCCCGTGGCCACCCCTACAAATACATGTAAGTTTATACATGTAAGTTAAGCAAAACCCACTCTCAAACCCTTAAACTTTCACATTTTATTGTATCGAGCCCTTAAACTTTAATTGTATTACATTTGACCCTTATATTTTTATATTTACATGCATTAAGGACTTTTTTAAAATATTTCATCCCTAAACTTGTGTTAAAAAGTTGAAGTGCTCAATTTCAAATTTTTTTTTTGTCAATTTAATTCAATTAAATGCATTAAATAATTTTTTATTAAAAAATTAATATTTTTTAGTTTTTAGTTTTTATTTAAATGTATTTAAAGTAAAAAAAATGTATTTTTTTTAATTTCCAACTGATAAAAACTTTAGTTTATTTTTATGTTAAATAATATTTTTACTAATAATTAAGTATAGTAAAAAATATAATTTTATTTAAAAATTTGTTTAAAATATTAAAAATTAAACAAAATTTTAAAAATTTTAAAATAATATTAAAAATAATTTTTATAATTTTTATATTTAATGTGCTTAAAAAATTCATTTTATGGTGGGTCAAAGATGATTTCAATTATTTTTATACTGGTTGGTATTTTTTATTGTAAATAGAATTAGTACTGTAATTATAAGTGTTGAAATATTTTATTGTGTATTGTAGGCAGTCGTATTTATATTTTATGAACTCACATTTTATGGAAATTAAAAAATCAATATTTGATATTTAATGGTCAAGAAGGAGATATCAAACTCAAAATTTCTAGTTCATAAAGCAAAATTCTACCATTGTATTGGACACTCGATACTTAATTAATATTTACTCGTACTTTATTAACTTTATTAATGTACGTTAAATATCATAAATGTCATGCTCCCAAATACCACATGTCGTACACGTGGCATAGTTTTGTTTTTTTATAAAAAAAAATAGTATATAGTATGTGAAATACATATACATCAACTCACATATAATTTCCCATCAAATTTTACATCTTCTACCTAATATCATTCTTATTACTCATGGCAAAAATATATTCATAATATCAATACAAATATGTAATATGTCTTATGCAAATGAGGATGATGTCTAACTGCACCAAGCTCGCCTCTGGCCCACCTGAGGTCACTAACAATTGTAACTCTGAGCTTTATCTAACTATGCTCTGAAACATATAAATGTAAGGAAATGAGTTTAATACTCAGTAAATAGTTACGAAAACAAATTCATATGGTAACTTCTCAAGAATTAATTAATCCGAAATAAAATTAAAAACAAATGAAATTTGGTTTACACGGGCATGTCTTCTCCTATGTAGCTAAGACACGGTCTAGAACACAACCGTGTTCCAACCCGTATTTGCCTTGATCCACAATACACATTTCACAATTTCATACACAACTATATACATACCCGTGTACTCAGCCGTGTTGCTCTCAGTCCAAAATGCTCAAATTCACAAATTGGTACACGGCCTTGAACACGCCCGTGTACTCACCCGTGTTGCTCTCGGGTTAAAATTTCTCATTAGGTACATGGCCATGTTCTAATTCAAAACAAGTTGTATCCTCACACACGGCTCGGGATACGCCCGTGTCTAGACACACGGGCATGCACGGTCTGGGACATACCCATGTCTCATCCTTTTCTTAACCAAAAAGTGCATTCACAATCACAATACTATATCAGTAATACTCACTTCTCTAAAACTAAATCTTGGGTATCTCAATTTCACCATATCACATCATTTCAAGCAATTCACAAACATAATCCTCACAATCAACATATATAGAAACATACAACAATAATGCATATATTTCATCATTCTCACAACATTATTAATAACACCACGCCACATCAAATGGCTAGCACAATCCCCATAATTAGGCATTATTCACATTTCAATAACCTTTCATAAATTCACCACACATTCCATCACAAGTCTCAATATTAACATATCACACTTCTTGCCACATCAATTAGCTCATACAAACCAAATATAATCAAATAACAATATTTACATAAGAATCAATTTATATATAGGCACTATATTCATAAGCACTTACAATCAGCACTTTTCAATTAATTTATAGTTATTAGTCTTATTTGCCTTATCGATGGATACTTAGCAAATCGGCATAATCAATAATTCACAATGTCTACGGTCACTTAGCCAATCGACATAATCAACAATTCACATAGTCGACGGTCACTTAACTAATCAACATACTCAACAATTCACATATGTCGACGGTCACTTAGCCAATCGACATAATCAACAATTCACGTATGTTGACGGTCACTTAGCCAATCGACATACTCAATATTTAACATAGTCGACGGTCACTTAGCCAATCAACATAATCAACAATTCACGTATGTTGACGGTCACTTAGCCAATCGACATACTCAACATTTAACATAGTCGACAGTCACTTAGTCAATCGACATGTTAATCACATATCACATCCACATTTACTTACAATTATAACATCATTTATACCCAATGGCTAACTTAAGTTCATAATACATACACACTTACAACCATAAATTCAATACCATCACATTTTATATTTACTACGTTCAATCATATACCTTACAATAATTTCATCAACATATACCTCATAACAAATATATCAACCTCACTCTTGTATGCAAATACTAATCACGTTGTAACATACCGTAGTATTATCACAACTCAATATTCATAATTCATCCACATGAATTTCCAATCAATACTAGTACATGTTTCAACCAAGTCCACCATACGATTATTTGATATATCTCACAAGCATTATTTTTCACATACAATGCTTAATTTATCAATTACAAAAACAAGAATAATATTTAATTAACAATACTACATATCATTGCATCTCATTTATTATATAACAATAACTACTTACCTCAATTGCTTTCAATCCCTTCAAAAGTAAAGTTTCTCCTAGTGATTAGTATATCCTCTATCTTTTTAAATACCTACACATAATCATACATCAATACATAAAGCAACATGATACTTTCACTTAAATGCAACTAGGTGCAACTCCATACTCTAGGTTCAAAGTGCCCAATAATTCACATATAAGTCCAAAAATTATAAATATATTACTAAAGCTAGATCTATGAGTCTACTTCAAATTCTGGAATTTCTCAATTTGGATATGTATAGAATTAATTATGGATTTTTAAACAAAACTGGGTAAAACAAAGTTAATAGGTTGAGCAAGAAAATGTCGGACCAAATTAGACAGTCTTAACAGCAAAATCAGCATAGAGGCAAAACATAAAAGTTATAGAGGACACTCTGAAGTTTCCATAGCATAAAACCTTGCTCAAATCAGAGCTCTACAACTCAAGATATGATTAAAATACTAAGACTAATGCAAAAATAAAAACAGAACATGAATTTACAATATCAAAACCTAACTTCAAATAACCAAAATTAAATGCATGGCTTATCCCCAAATGATGCTTCAAGAACTTCTAAATCTCCTATAAATCCCCAAAATATTGCTAGATGAGTAGAAAATGATCAAATCTCCAAAAGCCTCTCAAAAATTCCCTCTTCTTTCTTCCTCTCAATCTCTACACATTCCACCCCCTCACAATTACAATTAAATATACATATAAACAATTAAACCAATAAAAAACCTCCACATATCTACCCCTAAAGTCTTCCTCCCTTAATAATTATCACCAATTACTAATAATAATAATAATAATAATACTAGATAATTATAACTAAATATTTCCATAATTTCTCCTAGGCTCCTTATTGAATTGGGTATATTACATAATACTCCCTAACTTCCTTTTGTGACAAATCACTCCAAACTTCATTTTCAATTTAGTCTCTCTCTATACTTATACTCATTCCCAAACTTAACTATAGTCCATTTTCTATAATGCTTGATATGCAATACATACGTCATAAATACGTATGTTAGAAGGGCGGGTGTTACATAAAATTCGTAAAAGGGACCATCTTGAAAGAGAAATAAAAGTTAAATAGCCGAAAAGAAATAATTAAAAAATTTAGAACTATTTTAAAATAAGATGTAAACTTAAATAACCATTTAAAATATAAATCCATAAATTTTTCATGTTTGTATAAATGGGTTCCTCCAATGTTAGTTGTGTTAAAACTATAGCCTTTTTTTTTGTAAAAAAACTTTTCATATTTAAAACTCAAAGGCTTAAAAAAGTCAGTAGAGGGCATTTTTTAAGATTTACTAAACGAAATAAAGCATTTTTTTTTATTGTATTTGCACTCTATATTATATTGTAACTGTAGCACCCTCAAAGTACCACATACACATATCCCCATTATAAAAACAATACATGAATAAGAAAAATTTTCGTAAAAGATAAGTTGCATATAAATAAATAAGTTTGTACAATATACATAAACTTTTACATATGTATATAAAAAAAATAACATAATCTGATTACAAAATCCCAAATGCCTATGTGCTCATGAGGATGAAGATGTCAACACCAAGCTTGCCATTGACCCACCTGAGCTTTCTAATAAGACGCACACCATAAGCTCTATCAAATACATACCTCAGGTTAGTCTATCTATCTGAGCCTAAAAAACACAATTGCAAAGGAATAAGCTTACGACTTAATAAGTAATTATCAACATAATCATACATATAATACTCCTTAATAACTAATTAAGGAATATATATATAAATAAATAGCTACACATCAAACTATAAAAAAAATGGCATAATCATTAGGCTAATCTCATGTTTAAAGTTGTACTGGAGTACATTGGAATTAAGTTTGGTGTTCAAAAAGTCAAAGGAAATAAGTTAGAAGGCATGCCGACTCATTCTGGTGTGCCGACTCGTGACAATCAGCGTCGGTGCTGACTCATCCCTTGGTGCTGAGTCGTGACAGCCGGCTATGGTGCCGACTCATCCCTTGGTGCCGAGTCGTTCCATTCTTCCGGAGATAAGCCATTCAAACTCGTGCTGACGCATTCCTATATGTTGAGTCATGATAGAGGCACAGCGTGTCAATTCTAACTCGACTCGGCACAATGGTGCCCAGTAGTCAAGGCCTCCCTTCGTTACACCATTTCACATTTAACCCCTCTGTGCGGGGATTTCACATGATCGTATTTAAAACTATATGGTCGTGTCCAATAACCTGTGCAATATCCAAAATACCACAAAAAGATATCCAAACACCAAGCATCAATTGTTGGTGTCACAATTACATCAAATCACACCATTCCAAACAATCCACAACATAATCCTCACATTCAATCCACATTCAACATATATATATAGATTAACACAATGCAATAATACATATTTATGCATGTTAGTTATCCGACCGGAGTTATCATCACAAGTTCACACACGAAGCACACATTTGCTTTATTCCTCATATAATTCATATTTTTCACATTAGTGGCCATTCATGAGACTCTCTGCCCAGCTCAGTCTCAGATCTCACACGTTTATATTCCTCATACAAATGGCCACTACTGAGACTCTCTGCCCAACTCAGTCTCAGTTTCATAATCAGTGGAGGCTCTCTGCCCAGCTCAGTTTCCACTATCATATGTATACCTCACATTCCTCACATCAATCAATATGCACATGTATTTCACCATTCTCACAATAATACATGAATAACCATACCACATCAAGTGGCTTGCATAATTCACAATTCATCACATTACACTTTCAATCAAGCATTCCATATTCTCACCAACAATACAAATTATACAAATATCATTCCTGCCACCACGAATGGCATACACCAACCAAATATAATCAAACAACTATAGTTACATGAGCATCACTATGTATATGCATTATATTAACAATTACTTACTAAAAAGCTTCAATTTCTTCTCAAAGAAAAACTCTCCCTATTGAGTAGGGTCTTCTCTATCTCTTCCAACTCCTACGCATTATTATACATTAAATTCAATAAACAAACATTACAATTCATCCTAACCTCATAAAAGTGTAACTAAATGCTTAAAAATCAACATGATCTAAAAATACATATATAAATCCAATAACTCCCAAATTTCTACTGAAGCTAGGGTTATGAGTCTCTTCTAATTCCAATTGGAATTACTCAATTTGGATAAGTATGAGATTAATTATGGATTTTAGAATCCATTTAGGCAAAATAGAGCACTCAACATAAGTAGTAAAATGTCCAGCCCTATTTGACCCTTCTAGCATCAAATTCAGTCCAAACTCAAACACAAAAGTAATAGAGGACTCTCTGAAGTTTCTAGCGAGTCTAACCATGCTCAAATCAGAGCTCTATAGCTCAAGTTATGGCCATAACAATTAAACTAAAAAAAAATAGAGGAACAGAACCCGAATATGCATCCAAGAAAACTCAACTACAACCAACAAAAACATAAGTAAAACTTACCAATTTATGCTCCAATAGATATAAGACCTCCTAATGCTCTCTAAAATAATTGATTGCTAGCTTATGCAAGATCACCAACTCTCCAAAAATTACTCAAAAACTCACTCTCTTCTCTTCTCTAATTTACCAAAATCTCTACACATCAACATACACACATATACCTACAAACACTCCACCAATCAAAACCTTCTATTTATGCACATAATTAGCCAAGAAAATTGCATCCCTAAAATCTCCTATATTAAATGCATAATTATCACCAATTATCAATAATAATAATACTCGAATAATATAACTAAATATCATCACAATTACCCACTAACTCCTTAATGAAATGAGCATATTGCACAATAGCCCACAACTTCCTATTGTGACAGTTCACTCCAAACTTATCTTACAATTTAGTCCCTCTCTACAACACATACAAAATCCTAAACTTATATGTAGTCCACTATCTACTATGTATAACATGCAATACATACGTCATAAATACGTATACTAAAAGGGCTAGTGTTACAGTAACAACACTGTTTTCATAAAAGGATGCAATGGTAGTAATGACAATAGTAAAAACAATATTGAGTGAGCATGAGCATCCACCCTGCACAGGTTGCAGCCAGCGGTTGGGCTGGAGTTCGAGAATTTCTATTTTATTTTGGGTAAATTATAATTTACCCCCTTTATTTACCAAATTGTACTACTTCATCCTTTATATTTCAAAAATATATTTATTCATCATTTCTTTTTGTAATATTATATTATTTCCATTTCTGTCAACATTTTCGTTAAAGGGTTAATGGGATTTGTTTGATGCAGTCACCCGGAGCTAAGGGATTCTTGGCCTAGTCGGCTGAGAAGCCCTTAGCGGAGTCTTGGGGTTGCTTGTTAGGTTTGAAAGAGAGAGCGTACTCCCAGCTAGCCTCTCCAGAGCCTAAAAAGAGACGGAGAGGCTGCATGTGAATCGTTAATTGATATGAAATGACAATTATACCCTCTGGTGGAATTAGATTAATTAGAAATAATTATTGTTTACCCCCCTCTATTTTACCATATTATACTACTTACCCTTTGAAATTTAAAATATATATTTTTATTTTTTGCACCATTACATTTTTACTATTTTTATCAAAATTTTTATTAAAGTTATTGTAAAATATGTATAAATAGCCAAAATAACATGTAATTTAAAAGGCGGTTCAATCATAAATAAAAATAATTTAATTTAATTTAATTAATAAAACTAATAAATTAAACTAACAATTTAAATAAAATAAATAAATTTTGAATCTAAAAAAGTATTTATACTTGATTAAATTTTTTTATGCAACATAAATATTTTAAGTTAAATTTTAAATGAACATATTTAAAATTAAAAATAATTAATTAGTAATTGCTAAAAATTTTGAGTAAATTAAGTTAGAATTAGGTATTTTTCATTTTATTAAATAGTATAATCATAATTTTATAATTAACTATAATAATAGTTTTGATATAAATATTGATAAAAATTAGTAGTATGATGAAAAATATAACTTTTAATGTCGAGGGGCAAATAGTATAATGGAGTTAAATAGAGAGGATAAATAGTACTTAAGTCTAATACTAAAAGTTATTTTAGTAATTTTACATTAGTTAACGGCAAGTTTAACTGAAAAACTGACAAAATGGGTAAATAGTATAATATTACAAAATAAAATGATGAACAAATATATTTTTAAAATGTTAGGGATGAAGTAGTACACTATGGTAAAATAGAGGGGGCAAATAGTAATTTACCCTTTTATTTTCAACAACAAACATATATCAATGTCTCAATATTCATGAAAAAATCAGTGCTAAAATTCATTTTACCTATATTTAAATTTTACTGAGTTGGATAAAAATATTTGAGTTTTTTTGAAAAATTAAAAAATTAAAATTAAAATTAAAATTTTATTATTATAAAGTTAAAAAATTTTATGTAAATATTTTAAAATTTATTTCTAAAGTGGTAAGAATAAAATTTGAGAATATTTTTATTTTTCTTAACAAAATTAAAAACTATCAAATTTATTTTATATGGATCTAAAAATAATTTTTAAAAATACAATTAAATCCTTCAAATAAACTTAGATAAAATTGATATAATTCCTAAAATTGAATGAGCAAATTGAATGACTTCCAAAGTAGAATTCAATTAATGATTGGTTTAAAGTTCAGAATGAAACTAATAATTTTCTCTTAATTTTACTATTAGTTTATTTCTTTTTTTATTTTTATTACATGAGAAATTATCTATTTCAAAAATAAAATTTGGATTGGATGAATTTATTTTCTATAAAACAAATTTTTTTTTTCAATGAATAAAACTTTTATAATTTTCTCATGTTTGTAGATGGGTTCCTGTGATGTTAGTCGTGTTAAACTCATGGCCCTTATTTGTTAAGCGACTTTTTGTATATAACTCAAAAGCTTAGAAAAGTCACTAGAGAGAATTTTTTTTAAGGTTCACCATACGAAATAAAGCATTTTGATTGTGTTTGCACCCGCAACAAGCACAGTGTTTCACAGAGGAGGCAATAGCAGTAATGACAGTAGCGAAAGTGGTACTGAGTGAGCATGAGCATCCACCCGGCCAGGGTTGCGGCCGAAGGCTAGGGCCAGAATCGGAGTCCATTCTATTTTTCGAACAACAAACATATATTTGTTTCTATATTCATGAAAATTCGGTGCCAAAATTCATTTTACCAATCTATGAACTCTATTGAGTTGGAAAAATCATTAAAATATTTTCAGAATTATTTCTTTGAAAAATAGTTTATTGAAGAGTTAAAAAAAGAAAAATAGCTTACTGAATATAAAAATTTGAAAAAAATATAAAAAAGTAACATATGGTTTCAACTCTAATCATTTTTTTACTTGTATTTTTAACCCTAACAATTTCATACAATGTACTTCAAACCGTTAGCAAATAGAATCAAATCGTCTAATGCTGTTAAAAATGATGATGTGTCAAAGGGTATTTTAGTTATATCATTTTTTTGAAAAATACAATGAATACTTTTGTGGTTTTATATTCTGACTTGTATTTTATTTTTATAACAAATAATATAAAAACATAACAAATTTATTTATTTATTTATAATAATAAATATAACAAAATTATAAATGATTTCTTAACGATTTAATCATTTTTTTAATTTTTATATAATTTTATAAGAATATATATTTTTATTTTCTATATATATATATGTATAATCAATGTAAAAATTTATGTCAGTACAATATTAACAACTTTATAATAACTAATAAATAATATTTAATTATTTAGAATTTTATGTATTTTCAATTTAATTAATTTAAAACTTATATTATTAATAAATTAATAATAATTTTACAATAGTTAAAATTAAATACCAATCAAGACATTCAAACTGAAGGAAAAAGAGCAAGTACCATTTTCTTACTATTATGGTAGCATATCGAAAAACCAAAAAAAAAATATTGGGTCAAATTGGAAGGAAATTATCGATGATTATCAATTCAGTTTTTTTTCTTATTATATTGTTCATGAATGTTTGGTATATTATATGCAATTAAAAATTATTTTAATTTATATTTATATTTTTAAAATTTGTATAGATCTTGAATTTAAATACTCATGATTAATGTTCATTTAAATTAGTGAAAATTTATTATATAATATATGATTCACTAGATTTTTATTAAATCCATAATTCACTTGTTAAATATTTTTTGATATTCTTTTATCCATAAATTAAGTAATTAAAAATAGCAAGTACCAATAAAGACATTCAAATTGAAGCAAAAAGGACAAGTACCATTTTCTTACTATCATAGCATCCGGTCAAAATACACACACTTTTAAAACTATATTAATTATTATAAAATTATTAATAATGCATTAACATAAGTTTCTAATAAAATATGTATGCGAGTGGGTGTGGGGCTGTGCATCGGGCGGGGCGGGTCTCGACCCGAAAATTTTCAAGACACATAAACCGAATGGAAACCGAAGATTTTGGGCGGGTTATCGGTTCGGTTTTCGGGTTACCCGAAACTCGTAATAAAAAAATGAAAGAGCTAAAATTAACACTAACAAAAGGGTAGCCTGGTGGTAAAGTGATTTTATTCGAGACCCACCAACGACATTCAAGCCTTTTTTTCAAAGAATTTAATTAAAAAAATCACATCCCAAGGCTAAGATTCAAACTTGGGACGTCCAACATAATTGGACAGCGCTTTCACCACTCCACCACCAAATGAATTTGATATAATCCAGCTTAAATATATATATATGTAGGCATAAGTTCGGTTTTCGGTTCGGGTCGGGTTAACCCGAAAACTTGTTGGTGAAAAA
>CATIWO010184814.1:0-25369 GCA_949673435.1 Macaranga tanarius
CATGGTCAATAATATCAAATTGGATGTTTGTCATGTGATTGCCTCAAAATTTAAAGATGTTGCAACTAAACGAGCTGGGGCAATCAAGATAGGAGGCTTGGTGCTAAGCATTGCAAACTACTTGGGTTTTGACATTGATAATATGCCTTTTGACAAGCTGCCGGGTCCTTTTTTGATTGATCTTCAAATGATAGACACTATGGGAATGATTGAGATAGGGCACATGGGAGTTCCTATTCTCATTGGTGCTCAACAACAAGCAAGGCAAGAAGAAGAAGAAGAAGAAAGTGAGTTAGAGCAAGTGATGAGTCGCATGGATACCTTAAAGATTCAAGTGGGTGTCATTGACTCCAATGTGGGTGAGCTCACTTCAATGGCATATGAGATGAATTCAAGCTTGCATGATGTTCGACATGAGGTCACAATATTAAATCAAAATCTCATGGCTTACTTTTAAAGGCAAAACTTCTTTCTGCCTTTATTCCATCCGTATGATCTAGGACCTCCTCCATAAAAGATTCATGAAGTTGTGATTAGCCAATTATGTTTATCTTTGTGTTGTTTTCTTTGTAGTTCTTTTAGTTTGATGTTTGTTTTTGTCTTTGTATTTATTTTAGTTTGTGTTTATTTTATGTTTTGTTCATGTACTTTGTTTGAAGTATTTGCTTAATTTTATGTGTTGTGCTTGTGTTAATTCCTTTCCTTTTCATTTAAATTATGCAAAACATAAGCAATGAAGTTGGTTTGAAGCTCTATCATGTATGAATTTACAATTCAATGTGCGAAGTGTTGAAATCGGGTACGGCCATGCCACTTTTGAGCATGGTCGTGCATGACCAAAGCTGCCTCAGATTATAATAATTGGAATCAGGCACAGCCATGCCACCTGGTTCAGAGGCCAAGTGCCTAATTCAGGCACGGCCATGCCAAAATCAAGTGTGGCCGTGCCACCTGATGCTCATTCCATCCGAAATTTTTTGTTTCATGCATTGAGGACATTGCATAGTTTAAGTGTGGGGGAGGAAAAATAAAAATTTTCAAGTTAAATTCTATTTGTTTAGTTTATTTTAATGTCTTTAGGATTTTTTTTAATTCAACTAGGATAGGACTTGTTATCTTTCAATAAAATTCATCTTATCAATAAAGGATTAGGAGATAGTTGTTTAGTCCTTGTAAACTTAGGTTGTTTAGTCCTTGTGAAATTAAAATTTTGATCTTTATTTGTAAAAAAGGACTGTTATTAATTCTCATAACTTCTACGACCTCTACACTTTTTCTCTTTGCATCCATATTCTCTGAAATTCTTTGTTATACTACCTAATGAGTTCAATGAGCATGTCTAGTAATAGCCGAAGGTTCAGTGAAAAAGTGAAGACACCAATGGAGTTAAGATCTAAGCCAATAGATATTAAAGAAGAGTATGATGCTTTCTTCCCTATCTACTCAAATGAAGAAGGTAAGAGGTTCTCTTCTCTCTGCAAAAGAAACATATGCATGCCTAAATACTTTGATGATCAACTTATGAAGGATATTGGAATGCATGATTTTGTGAATGGGTTATGCAGAAGGCTAGGCTGGTTATGAGGGCACTATCACATTTCGAGTAGGAGATGTAAAGTGTGTATTTGATCTATACAAAGCATATAGGTAGCCTTATTATGGCAATTTTTGCATGAGCATGGATTTGGTGGATGGATGTGTGAATGAAGATGTGCAATAAAAGATGCAACTATCATATGATATGGTAGATTTGGAGAGGTGTTTTGAAGTAGAGAAGGTGCAAGATCACAAAGACCTTATAACCCCACCCTAATATAAAGCCTTAACCAAAAATTTATAACCTCCACCACCATCCATTATCATTTCACCCAAATTAGAACTCAAACCCTTATCCTCTCATCTTATATACACCTTTCTTAAAGATAACAAAAACCTACCAATCACTATTTCTTCTAAGCTAACGCATGAGTAAGAATTATTGCTCGTAGAGATACTTAAGAGGTGTATAAAGGACATTGGGTGGTAAATCTCCAACTTAAAGGGAATTAGTCCATCCTATTACATGCATAAGATTTTGATGGAGGAAGGGCATAAAACAACCATTGAGCACCGAGAAGGTTTAATCCTAACATGAAGGAAGTGGTGAAGAAAGAGAGTCTCAAATTGCTAGATGTGGGTATCATCTACCCTATCTTGGATTCATCATAGGTAATTCCTATTTAATATGTGCCTAAAAAGGTGGTATGACTACTGTGGAGAATGAGGAGGGACAACTAATTCTAATTAGAGTGGTTAGTGGATGGCATGTGTACATTGACTATAGGTAGCTTGATAATGCTATAAGGAAGGATCATTTTCCTTTACCATTCATTGACCAAATGTTAAAGAGGATCACGGGCCATACTTTCTATTATTTTTTGGATGGATATTTAGGCTATAACCAAATTTCTATGGCATCGAAAGATCAAGAGAAGACTACATTCATATGTCCATATGGTACTTATGCATATAGGAGAATGCCATTCGAATTATATAATGCCCCCACCACTTTATAATGTTGCATGATGGCCATCTTGTTGGATTTAGTTAAGGACATTATGGAGATATTAATGGATGATTTTTCATTGTTTGGAGACTCTTTTGAAGGCTCCTTATACAATTTAGAAAGGGTCTTGGTAAGATGTGAAGAAACCAACCTCCTACTCAATTGGGAAAAGTCTCATTTCATAGTGAATGAAGGCATGATGTTGGGACATACTTAGCAAGGATATTGAAGTTGATTGAGCAAAGATATTGAGAACCTCAATTATCCAACTAATATAAAGGGAGTTAGAAGTTTCCCTAGTCACGTCGACTTCTATAGGCATTTTATTAAGGATTTTTCTAAAATTACTAAATCTTGGTCTCATTTATTAGAGAAAGATGTGCCTTTTGAGTTCATTAATGAATGTAAAATTACTTTTGATAGGTTGAAGGAAGCTTTAAATTTGTTTAAGAAAATAGTTGTAGAAGAAGAATAAAAAAAGAATTTGAAAAAAAAGTTTATTTTGAAAAGATAGCATTATTCAATAACCAAAATGTATTCTTGTAGGATTCATACCAATATAATCATAATAGTAATATATAATACATAAAGATATGGTATAATACATAGTATGTAGCATATAACATATAAACTTATCTTAAAATTGAAATGGTAAAGGAAACGAGCAATAGATATTACAGGTTAACAAAATTACAAAATAATAATAGATGTTAGTAAAAGTTAGTAATAAGTAATGAAATTAAAGAAAGTGTTAGCAAATTATAGTAGAAGTTAGCAAGAATTAGTAAGATTTAGTAAGAGTTTGAACAATATATATAATCTTCAAAAGATTCAAATATGCTTAAATGAAATGCATGATTCATATAGCAAATAAATTCAGAGTGCATGCAAGATGCATGATGCAATTTGGGGTACATGCAAAATGATGCAAGTTCAGGATTCATGTAAATATGCAAATGATGCAAGCCAAGGTGCATGCAATTGGCCCTAATTATTCTATAAATGCTTCAAGTATATGATAGTGATAAGTGTCATTCATATGATATGAAAACAAGCAAGTGGTTATGTAATTTATGCTGCTAGGATGTAAATAATAGCTAATAATCAAAGGTAAAGTACATAGCTAGTAATAATCAAGCACATACATCAAAACCAAAGATAAAACTTTAAGCAAGATTTACAATCAATGATCCTAAGCTACTGAGATGTTAAAAAGAAAAAATGAAGCTTTAAAAACATCAATAAATAAGAGAAAAGCAAGATTAAGAACTAAAAAGTGAAAAATTAAAGAGAAAATAAATGTTTTGGCCCAAAGTTCAATCATCCTAGGCTCTTAGAGTCATTGTTAATTCAAACCCTTGTTGATTCTTAAGGTTTTAATGATCTTAGAAGCCATCCTTGGAGTCCTTTTGAATAAAAAACATCAAAAAGAGGTAAAATTACTCTGGAGAACTGATTTCCACTGATGAACTAATAGCTCAAGCTATTGTTAAACAAGAGGAATGGCTAGCTAATAGGATGAATAGTCGGCCGGTTGTTCATAGCTAGGCCCCATTTTTGCTGTTTTGATTCAAATTTTCAATAAAACATGGCTCCATGCATAACATTAAATATGCCAGAGGATTAAAAAGGCATTTTTGAAAGTGTTTAGCCTCATAAATGAATTAGAAATGCATTAAATGCGAGAGATTAAGATTGAAATTGAGAAAGTGTTTAAGGTAAAGGCTTAGTTTGATTTGATTTTAGTTTTGGTTAAGGTTTTTGATTAATTTAGGTTATGGAACTGAAGATTAGATGATGAAAATGAGTGAGCTTTGATGGTGAATAGAGAGTGGTAAAGAGTAGAGAGTGAGTAGAGAAAAGAGTAAAGTGTAGAGAATTACTTTATTTTTGGTTTATTTTTAGCATATTTTTGGTTTATGAAAAGAATTTCTCTTTACATCACTAGCACACACTCATTAAAAAGCCCTTTTTTGATATCTAAGACAAACTATTTATAGAAGTACTAGATTATGGCATTTTATATCATTGAGTAATATAAATAAACTGTTATGTTATAAAATATACTCCTTTTATTTCTAAGCTTGATACTTGGCATGGAATATTCTAAAGTAGAATATTCCTTGTTGGGTGATCAATCTTTAGAATTATGCCATATTTTATGGCAAGGTGTGGGATCTACTTTCACCACTAGAGTTCAAATTTTTGACTTTTTGCTAAACGACACCCACTGACATGCTATAATTTTTGAAGACAGATTCATACTATAATTTAATCTTGGGAACTTGATTTTGACCTTAGAAATAATCAGTTGACCAAACTTGAATTTTCATTTTAAAGCTTCCTAAGGTCAAACCAAGGCACGAGGTACACAAACCAGACTTAAAAGCACAAAGGAGAATCTACAAAGAGCCCTTATATAGGGTTTGACTTTATTGACACTATAAACATTATAAAAGAAGAATTTCTCACTCATCCATTAACCAATACCTCTCTTCCATCACTATCAAGGTTTGGTAAAAGGCTTGTCAAGGTTTGGTTATGGTAGGTTTGGTCTGAAAATAGCTCAAATAGGTACTGTAAGGTTATCAGACAAGGGTTTAGGGTTTTAAAAGGTTCCAAAATGGTTTGCAATGTAATTTTTCACATCAACCTCTTGTAATGGTAAGATTTTTTTTATATGTTTTCATCATTGGCCATAGGGTTTTTAAAATGATCCCTAATAGTTTGCCCCATACTTTGGAGGAATTTTTATGTTTTTTCAAGACATTGAAAATAAATTATACATGGATGTCATGATGTCAACACACAAGTTTTGACAAAGAATAGAACAAATAGAAGGTTGAAGAAATAATACCTAATTTATTCTTGTCTACTTGCCTTTGGGTTCCTGTGAACATTCACTTAAAAACATAGGTTAGTATTGAAATTAATCATTAATTGAGATTGATGATGAAATTAGATTTTGAAATTTGAAACCAAACTGATTCACTTGGAATTAATTTGGAAAGGAGTTAAAAATTTAAAATTTGAAACTAATAAGAGGCTGGTTGTCCTTAAGTATTAACCCAATCGCCATGGGTTAAGAGGCTATCATTTAAGTGTCATCATATGATGAGAGGTTGCCCCTAAGTGTTAACTCAATAATCGTGGGCTAAAAGGCTATCATTTAAGTGTCATCAAGTTCCATAAAACCAAAATTAAGTTAAAATTGAGATTGAATTTGAAATGAGTCACTTGGACTCAGATTAAAACTGATTTAAAATGATTTTGAAATGAGTCGCTTGGACTTGAATTGAAATTAAGTTTGAAATTGGATTTGAAATGAGTCGCTTAGACTCAAATTGAAATTGGACTTGAATTTGATTTAAAATTTGATCTGAAATTGATTTTGACTTGATTTTGTGATGAAACTTTAAATTGGAATTGATTTTGATAAAAGTTCCATTAGGGAAGATTTATTTTGAAAACCCTTTTTGAAGAATTTCAATGGGGATGTTTTAGTACTTGAAAAATTGGATGAAAACTTAGCTTTTCAAAGCTTTATTTTTATGATGTTTATTATGGAATTAATCATAAATGCAATGCAACAATATTATTTTATATAGATATAAGTGTTATTTACCTGTTATTGATGATAAAAAGAAGTTATTTTATGTGCCTTTGGAGTTGTTTGCAATTTTAGAAGCTACGGCTGTCTTTGGTGATGTCTAGGAATTGCAAGGACCTTTTTGGTAATTTAATCTTCCTTGTATCCTTGTAACCTTATTACTTCTTTATTCTTATTCATTTCTTCCTTTTAAATCCAAAAATTTCTTTGAACTTTAAATGGCTTAACAGAGAACTGCACAACCAATGGGATGTGACTACTCGATCTTTACGAGGGGAAGTGAGGAAGAATACAGCTTCCTACTATCAAATTTCTGCATGAATAAGCTCCACTAGTGCTCTATGATCTGGAGAATCACATCTACTTAGAGCATGTTAGTTTTCTTACAATTTCTTTGTAATTGCAAGTTACCCATGCACTTAGCATGATATATCAAGCTAAATTTAGCATCTGGGTTGTGTTTAGGATGAATTCTGGTGATTTGAGGTGTTGGTTTTGGTTTTGGATGAAGAAAATCTGGCTAAATGGATGAACAACTAGTTTAGGGTGATGAATAACCAGCCAATTAAGTAAAAATAGCTGGCCAACAAAAAAGAATGGTCGGTTTGGCCTGATGAACAACCGGCTAACTATTCATGTGGCCAAATCAGCTGTTCTTCCTATTTTAGGGGAAAAATGGTCATGTTTTGGTATTTAGTGTTTGATGGTGAATTTGGTCTTTTGGGTGTTTGTTTTGTAAAGGAAAGAAATGATAGCTTGTTAGACGGTGATGGCAACTTAGTACAAGCAGGAGCATGTTTTAAGGAGCTATTAGATGTAGTGCATGCTCACATCCTAGATTCTGGCTTTAATCAGTTCCTCTCTATTCTTCCCTATAAAGGCCGCTAGACTAGTAATTTTATGGCCTTGAGAGCTTTGCTAGAGTAGTGGCAGAATACCACCCATACTTTTCACTTCAAGTTTGGGGAGCTCACACTGGATCCTTTAGACTTTCATCTAATCATAAGGTTTCCAACCACTGATGTACTGGTCTCGTTTAATGCCTGTTTATATACATATTGACTTAATAGTAAGGCTAATAGGTACATTAGCTAGTTGCTTGGACGTCCATTTTCCACCATTGGCTATGAGTGTGGCACTCGCATTCACAATTTGAAGTTGTATGCTTCACGCCATAGTTGGGTTCCAGCAGATATTGTGGAGATCGATCAGTTGACCTGGTGCTTTTTTTTCTAGCTCCTACCCTCTTTTGCAACACTAAGAGAATTATTGATTTATGCATTCTGCTGACTCTCTATAAGATCTTGATGCTATTGGGACTTATAGCTGGGGATGAGCTGCACTCACACAGTTGTATGGTTGCATGGATAAGGCATGCAAAGGTGGTGCTCATCTAAGTGGCTTCTGGAGAGCTTTAGAGGTATGTGATTTTTATTTGTTTTATTTGGTTTACTCCTTGGGGATTGTTCTTTTGATTTACTTATTTATGTTTGTGTTTATTTTGGCAGATTTGGGCATACGAGTATGGTGTATTCCCTACCCCACAGATGGATCATGATGAGGATGATGCCCCTGGTATTCCTTGCAGAGTTTGGTATCTGAGTGCTTGTTTTGGAACTTCTAAAGAATTAGAGAGATATCATAATTTTCTCAACAACTTGAGTTTTTATTAGGTATTATCTATCACAAAGAAAATTAAAAATAAGTTAGTATACTATCTACTTATGTTAACATTATTACCTTTTTTGTTATAGCTGTGACCTGAGCCATTTGGAGTGAGTTTTGATGACTATGGCATTGTTAACACGTTGAGGATGAAGTGAACATTATTTATGAGTTCATTTTACCAAAGCTGGTATTTTGGTGATCGTGTATGACAGTGGTGATTATGACCTTTTGCTTGTCACATTCCAAACTTACCACTTCCTTCTTTAGTTGATACGAAGGGTATTTCTGCTAAAGATCTCGAGCATTTCCACATTATTTTTCCTTGTGATATGTTCCTTAAGCCCTTTTAGGAGGAAGCTTATATCTGTTTTGCTTGATCTCTGCTTTTGAAGGATGTGCCTGATGATTTATACCCTAGCTTATCTATAGTTGGTCTGTATACTCCTACTGTTGCTACCACTACTACCTATGAGGTAGAATTTCTCTTATTCTTCTTTTTGTTTTATTTCCTTCATTGGTTTCTTGGTTTTGACTTTTATTTGCACTAAACATGCTTGTAAGAGAGGTAGATGTGAGTCTAGTATTAGCTCTGGGTATACTCTGTATTGCCATAGCATTGATGTAGTGCCTAGAGATCTAGCTAGGGAGGTGAACTTAGAGTTCCTTATGCTTGATTTAGAGCATGAAACTGAGATCTTCAAAGAGTTGGCTATTTCAAAGAATCAGTATGTACGTTGTGAGCTAGCTGGCACCACTCATGTAAGAAAATCTGAAAACTTCATTTTAAAATTTTTTTTAGTGTGTTCAAAATAATATTAAGAATAATGCTAACTATATAATGCTAAATAAGAATGCAGGTTAAGAAGGTTACTATGGATTTTTTGATGCAAGGCCTTTTATAGTGCAAAGAATCATGTATCCAGGATCAACAAGAAGATTTTGGTATGTTCTAATCCTAAATGTATTCATGAAATATGTATAAATATATGCTATGATTATGCAACGCAATAAATAAGAAATTTCAGTTGTGATTCTTTTACAGGATATCATGGCCAAGTTATATAGCATGAAGGATGGTGAGGTAGAGTACAAGTGATGGATCCATGAGTTCGAAAGGCAGCCTGCGGCTCGTTAGCTGATTTCACCATCTTCACTCCTCTTCTCTTTATCACATATCTTGGATGATTGTAGTACTTATAATTTTGAAACCTTAGTACTATATGCTTATGTACTGCTTATGAACTTGTGATTTTGCTTGACATTTTGCTTGTATTAGCTATAAGTACTTTATAATGTGTAATGTAAAACATGTAATGTTATTTAAAGTAATATGCTTAAGTTTACTTATTATATAATTTATGAAAATATTTCCTTCTTGAAAAATTTAATAACAAAGCCATGAACATAATTTTGAAATTTCAAAAAGAAAGATAATTTACAAGGAATAGGAAAGGGTATTTTATAATGAAAAAGGTATGGAAAAGAATAAAAATTGGGTAAAACATTTTGAAAAAATGTCCAATTTAGACCATAAGTTTAAATTATGTTAATTTGGTCTTTTATAGAGATATGGATATGGATAGGACTAAAATATCTCCAAATCATCACATAATCTTCATTAAGTATACATTTGTATACATTTTAGTATTATGGTCCCCCATAAAAGCAACACTTGTTAATAACTAAGTACTAAAATGCATAACTAAGTTACACTTGTGTATATTCTTATTTCATGGTCCTTACATTAGTACACCTACTCACCAACTTTGACCATTAGTCAAGGTATGTATATCCTCTAATTTTATTCATATAACCATTCTCACAACACATCTCTACAATTACCCCTTTGTATTCTCTACACTTTTTTCACTAAATGAGCATAAGAAATACCAAAGCCCTTGTTCAAAACTTTGTCAAAAATACCAAAGCAAGTTCACAGGCTCTAAAAACTCATTACCATCCATGTCTGACAATTTAACTACTCCTTTGTTAAAATCTTTTTAACCCGATATGGACCATCCCAGTTAGGCTTGAATTTTCCTCTTGGATCAAATGGCATTCGCTTTGCTTGCTTCAACACCAAATCCCCTTCTTAGACCTTGCTAGGCTCGACTTTCTTATTGAAGGCATGAGCTATCCTCTAATACAATTGCATATTAACTGCTGCTTTAAGCCTTCTCTTATCCATCAAAGTTAACTCCTCATACCATGCCCTAGCCTATTTTGCTTTTAGAATCTTGGCTTCTAGTACCACTCGTAATGATTCTAATTCCACTTCAACTGGTAACATTATTTTTATCCCATAAACCAATGAGTAAAGTGTAGCACCCATATTAGTTCTAGCTATTATTCTGTAACCCCATAATGCATATGGAAGTTGTTCTACCCAATCTCTATAAGTCTTAACTATCTTGATAAAAATCTATTTTACACTCTTGTTGGCTGCTTCCATTGCTTTATTAGCTTGTGGACAATATGGTGATGACCTCTGATTCCTTATTTTGTACTTCTGCAATAATTATTTAACTTCACCCTAAAATTGCACCTTATTATCTGTAACTATATGATATGGAACACCATATCTACATAATAAATTCTTATCAATGAACCGAGCCATCTATTTTGCACCCAATTTTTTGAAAGATTCTGCCTCGACCTATTTTGAAAAATAATCAACTGCCACAACTATGAATTCATGCCCATTAGATGTCGGTGGTGTTATCTTTCCCATCATGTCTATTCTCCAAATAGAGAAAGGCTATGGAGAAGTTAAATTCTAAAGCATTGATGGTAGAATATAAGAAAGATTACCATGCATCTAACATTCATGACAATTTCTTATGAACAAAACCATGTATCTAATATTCATGATAATTTCTTATGAACTAAATATAATTATGCTCTATTATCAGCCCGTAATAATCTTACCTCAAAATTTTCTTTGCTAACTCTTTCCCATTCATATGCGAACCACAAACCACTGCCTGAACATCTTGTATAATCTTATCTACTTCTATTTTTAAGACACATATAAGATGCAAAGCTTTATCAAACTTATACAGAACACCATTGAAAATAAATAACCTTCTAGCCAATGATCTCAACAATGCTATGTCTTTCTTATTGGCATCCTTTGGAAATTCACCATGTTCCATCCATTTGAGAATATCATAATACCAAGGTTTCTTTGCTTCTTGGACACAGAGAACTTGTACTACTTTAAAACATGGTAATTTAGTCTTCATTAGAACCATAAGTCTAACCAAAACTCCTTTAGGGCTGCTCCAAATAGAGGCTAAGGTAGCCAAAGCATCAACTAATTGGTTATCTTTTTTGGGTAAGTGAATAAACTTAACCTCGTCGAAGTATTTCTTAAGGCTTCCGATATACTCCAGATAAGGCTTAAATTTATCTTCTCTATCTTCCCACTCTTTGTTGACTTATAAAATCACTAGTTTTGAATCTCCCAGCTTTACATTCTAAATGTTATTAGTAATTTCAAAATCCAACCTCTTTACAATTGGAATCTAACAGTTCAACTAGAATGACTCTAAAACCTGCACCTTTTTGATTCATTGCTCTATCAAAATACATTTTCTAGCCTTGTGTTTCAATTAACCTAATTTCTTCATTTAGGAATGAAATGTCAATTTCTTGTTCATCACCTATTAGCTATTATGCAAGAAGTTCAACAACTGCTATGCTTTTAATCACCTTTTTAGTTATATATTTATTATCAAACTCTGATAGCATAGTCAATCATCTTCCTGCCAATTAGAGGAGGATTTGAATACGAACACTTCAAAGGATCCATTCTAAAATTTACTTAAACACTATAAGATTGAGAGTAATGAGGAAGTTGCTGAGTTGCCCATACTACTGTTAAACAAGTCTTCTCAATAATCTTGTATTCCTCTTCACATGGAAATAACTTCTTGTTTAAGTAGTAGATTGCAAACTCTACACCATCATCATCTGCTTAAGTCAACATTGAACCTAATACTAAATCTTCTACACATAAGTACAAGTGAACACATTCCCAGGCTACGGTAGTCTTAGAATTAGTGGATTCATCAAATACTGCTTAATCTTCTCAAAATCTTTGTTGACATTACTCATTACACTTTGTAGGTTGGCTCTTATTCAATAACTTAAAAATTGGCTCACATATTGAAGACATCCTAAAAATGAACCTGTTGATGTACTATAGATGACCCAAAAATGATCTTATCTCTATTTCACTCTTGGGAACAGACATCTCTTGAATAGTCTTAATCTTGTTTGCATCTATTTCTATTCCCTATGAGTTGACAACATAACCCAACAACTTACGTAAAGAAACTGCAAAAACACACTTCTTAGGGTTAATTATGATATTGTACCTAGTTAACTTTTTCAAAAACTTTTCTAGGTCCCCGTAATGTTCTTCAAATGTCATTTATCTCACCACTATATCATCCACATATACTTTCATCTCCTGTGAATCATATCTCTAAAGATCTTGGTCATTGCTCTCTAGTAAGTGGCACAAACATTTCTTAATCCAAAAGGCATCACTTTGTAGCAATATATACCCTATTCTATGATGAAGGCAGTTTTAGCTTTGTTAATAATGGTCATTATGATCTGATTAAACCCTGCCATACCATCTGCATATGAATAGAACATTTTGCTCATAGCTAAATCTATTAAAGCATCTATATAGGGCAATGGAAAGTCATCCTTCAGAGTAGCCTTATTGAGATCCCTATAATCCACACATATTATGACCCTTCCATCTTTCTTGGGAACAAGAACTATATTGGCTAACCAGTCTAGATAATCTACTTTTCTAGAAAACTTGCTTCTATATATTTATCAACTTCTTTCTTTATCTTTTGAGACCACTCTAGTTTAAAACACCTGAACTTTTGCTTTATTGGCCTTATTTTCGGATCTTTTAGAATAAAGTGCTCTACTACTTCTATATCTATCATATCATTATAGCTCCAAGCAAAGACTATTTTCCATTTTTTAGATTATTCTCTCATACTCACTTTTTTCTTCAAAAAAAAAATCCCTTTTGCCATTTAGAGTTCTTTACGTATTTCACTATCACTTATATTAAACAGTTCAATATTAATAGAACTTAAGTATGAAATGCTCAAGATATAATCAAGTGTATGCATAGTGCTAACAAAACATCATCACAAATCATATAGTCAGCAATAGAAACATCTTGCTCTAAATAGACTATTTTAACATTATTCAAGATAAAATCTTCTAAGTTAATAAAAGCAAGAGGTGTAAGCACAATCTCAGTGTCCATAGCAGCAACATCATTCAGTACTGCAGTTTAGCCTTGAATTAGCTTTTGAGTATTCCAAACATCAGCAGCCACATCATCAAAGATTTCCCAACCTTTTGCTTTTCCATTCTTATCCATGTATGGTATCTTGCCCCCATGGTAAATAAAAACACCTTGCTCAATTTGCATATTAGCCTTCATAGTTTCTTGAACTGTATAACCAAATCCATACCTTTGCATTTGACTCTTGAAGTTTGGTAATTTTGTTATGCCTTGCTAATTTTTGCCTAAACCCATTCTTGGCACAAACTTGGACTTCTGAAGCATTGTAGCGACCTTTAGATCCATAAAATGCTTAAAGATACTAGCCACTTGAAATCCTGGCAGTCCCATGTTAAAATAAACCACTAAATAGCCATCTTCAGTCTTAGCTTCAATTATAACAACTCTTCCTTCGTAAGGAAACTTGATTTTTTAATGCAAATTAGAAGGTGCACTTCCAAGTAGGTGAAACCAAGGCTATCTTAGAGGTAAACCATAAGTTTTGAGGATATCTAGCATCACAAATTCTAATATAGCTTCAATTGGACCCATATTCACAATTGTCTTGAAAGTACCCTCCACTGCTCTCTTGGAATCATCATAAGCTTTAATCACTAAATCAAATCTTATAAGATCTTCTTTTCCCACTTCAAGCTTAGCCAACACCTTGAGAGGACAAACATTTATAGTAGATCTATTATCAACCATCACACACTGTTCCATAAATTCCTTCACTTCAGATAAGATATACAGAGGTCGGTTATGCTTCCTTCCATCTATAGGTAGATATTTCTCAAAAAAAGTTATCTTAACATCATCCTTGAAACCCATTAGCATTACCAACTCTTGTGGAGTAGAATTAGTTGACACTATCAGCCTTTCCAAAGCTTGGTAGTTAGCATCCAAGTGCTTCATTGATGCAACTAGCAGATCCCACACACTTGCATTTACTTTTGTTTGCTTTAATTGCCTCACAGTTGCATCTTCATCAACTTCTTCATCTAGCTTATGTTTACCTTTGTCTTACTTAGAAAATTCTCCTTTTTTAGGCATTAGAGGATAAGGATAGTGCATTCTACTCCTTATGACATGGTTAACACTGTTATCTTTTTCATCACTACTTATAATCTCCCATATCGTTGCAAGCTCCTAAGTAAGAAAATTAGAACCTTCATCTTCTTCCTAAAAGTTATCATTCACTAGATAGTTAGCAAAGCATTCAACATCTTCATCAGCAAACTCATCAACCCAACCAGTCGAGATAATATCCTCAAAAGGAATATCTGATGAAGGAGACTTAGTATACTTGACCAAGAAATCATACTTTCCAGACGGCTCACCTAAAGTATCCACACTACTTCTTGAACATTAAGTTGCTCTTTGAACCACCATTCTTCAAGTACTGCTTCTTTAAGAGGTATATGAACAACAAGAGCTACATAAGTCACCAACTTATCCATCACAAAGGTCTCCCAGTTGCTTTTTTAAAAAATAAAAAATAAAATTTATTTTTCTTAAGTTATTAGTTGTATTAACAATGATAAAGAAAACTAATTAAATATTCTTAATCTTTAAATTAGGCTATTTTATAATAAATATTTGAACAATAAAATAAGTGAATATATTTTAATTGTTATAAAAAAAAAGCATAACTAATTTAAGATAAAATATAATAAAAAAAATTTCTATTTTATCTTAAATTAATTATATTTGTAATAACAAATAAAATTATCAATTAAACTATGTTATTCTTCAAATATTTATTGCAAAATAGCCTAATTTAAAATAATTTTTTTATGTTGTCTAATTAGAATATAATTGAGTTTGAAATTTAGTTAAAATCTAACAAATTATAATATTAACAAAAATAATTAAGTTTATTCAAGTATAAAAATATTTATTCATTTAACATATTAATTATATTTACAAATAATTAAAAATACTTAATTTATTTATTATTGTTAATAAAATAATAATTTAAGAAAAATATTTTTTTTATCTTAAATTTTCTTGAAATTATTTTTGTGAGTTATATAGTTATTATAAAAGTTAAATAGTAGAATAAGTCATAAATAAAAAAAAATATTATTTATTTAAAATATCAAAAATGACAAATTTTTATATTTTCGGGACTAAAATCTAAAAAAAAAAATAACTTTAAAAATTGATTAACGGAAAATTATTTTATCTGTTGGATGGTACTAACGGAATTTTTTAAAAAAACTTATAAAACTTTATTGTAAAAATAAATAAATAAATAAATTCTTATAAGATTTAATTGAAAAAATGATATATCGTATAGGACTAATAGTGTTGTTATCCCTGACTTTAAAATATCTGTGCATCACACACATATAGAGCATAAAACAAAAATAAAAACAAAATTCAAGAGCAAACTCTTTCATTCTCATGACAATTTGGTAGGAGCCTAACCCAATCAAGAAAGAAAGGTTTAAAGAAAACTGCTAGTTATTTTAGATTTTCGAATACCATTTTACAGAAAACAGTGCAGTACAGTGGAGTCTATATCTTACGCTAGATATACACAAACAAGAACATAACATGGCGACTTGAGTTCGCTCTATATGCGTGACTTCTTTTAAGGATATCCATAATCTTCCCAAGAACATCAATTACCATTTACCTAGCAAACTTCTCTCTGTCATGAGATGATGAAAAGTCGATGCCTGGGCCAAGAGGAATGATACCAAATGGGTTTATCGTAGGATGACTTCCATAATAGTGCCGCTTAATATGTTCCATGTTCACAGTGCTGCTCATACCAGGAACCTGGAAAATATCCTTCGTATAATTGAACAGATTTGGATACTCTCTTAGAAGCTTTTTGTTGCACTTGAAATGAACTGCATAAACCTGCATAAAAAGGAAAATCAGACTCATGAGATGCATGGCAGTTGCTTTGATTTCAAAGAATATTGGTTTTCTTTGGAATAGAAGAGAAAAGGACCATTGGCCAAAAGCTACATGGTCTTTAGGGGTCATAAGAGAAATGACTACAGAAAAATACGAAAACTTAAAACAGAATAGCAGGTAAATGGGATGAATCCACACAATTTTTGAGCTGCTAAGCATACAGAGTTGCAGAAAAGAGAATATAACTTCAGGAAGCTATATGTGGAACTTTATAATCCCTGTGAGACATCTTATTGTCATCCAAAAGCAAAATGAGTATTGTATGTAACTTATCAAGGACTATTTAATGGCTAACGCATGGCATTTACATAAAATCTTGCATAATGTCATAGCTGCATATGGACATAAAACCAAACAAGAATGGATGCACCACTGTGATGGTGACCTTTATGGTACATCTTGCTAGTAAATATTTGTATAATTGTGTTTTATACAATTCAGGATTAAAAAAAAAAAAAAAAAATCCTTTTTTTAGCTCATGCATAATGATTATTAATGATAAAATCTTTCTCTGCAAAATTTTATGACCAATATACATTTAAGTAGTATTGTATAAGCATGACTATATGGGACAAATGACAAGTATTGTGCCGATTGATTGAATTACGACAAGGAATTTCTCATATCTTCTTCCCCTACATCTCTTCAACAATACTCAATCTAAAACTAGCTAACAAATAGCACAACTCTTCAAAATAGAAGAAGAAAACCAAGATACAAAGAAATCATACTCCACAAGAAATACTGTATTGATGGTATTAATATCAACCATTAATATTTCTTCTAATATTATTTTATGGTGGTTAGGTAATGGACCCACCATTATATAATTATAATATATGTTAACTAATTTCATATTATATTTTGTATCAGTAACTGATTATAATATCATCAAGGCACTGCAAATCAGCTAGAAAAAAAAAAAAAAAAAAAAGACTAAAAAGGAAGTGAGTTCCATTTTTTTAGAACTACTTAATTAGTTTATAGTTTCCATTTTATAAAAACTACTTACTTAATATAAGAGCAAATGAGTAATTGTTTTTTTTTTATTAAAAAAAAAAAAAAACTAATGAATTAGTTTATAGTTTTCATTTAATTAAAATAATTCAATTAGTATATTTGAATTAATTTAGTTTATATTTTCTATTTTATTAAAATTAATCAATATATTTACATTTATTTATATTCTAAAAATAATCAAACAAAATATATATAAATTTACATTCTATAATCCCACAAATTCACTACTAGTGTATATATTTAATATTAAAACGGAGAGAAAGTTATTTAGATTGTCACGTAAAAATTCATTAAAAAAACCCACCTAGGATAATATTAAATTAATTTAAAATTTTATATATTTTATATTATATATTTTTAAATAAAATATTAAAAAACTTTAAAAATATTATTATATTATTACTATAACACTGGTATATATAACATCAATACTAACCTATTCTTAATACTAACTTAATAATATTCAAATTCATATTTTTCTAACTCAAATAATTCAAATACTTATGTAAAATACTATTATATATATCTCAAAACAAACCTAACAATTTATATTAAACTGTTTTTTTCTTCTTTTCTTCTTTGCAATTTTCTTTTTTTTTTTTTTTCAATCTTGAATAATCTAATTGTACCCCTAAAAAATAGAGCTTCGTATAAATAATTTTTTTCATTGTTTTAGCATAGAAACTGAGTCAGTTTATGCTTGTAATAGTGCAACTAAAATATTTTTTTAGGATGAGAAACGACATAGGATCTGCATTTCGTTCTACACGAATTCCATGATCTTGAGTCCAAAATTCAAGATCTAAAGCACAATCAATATTTTTATGATGACATGCTCATCGCTCTCGCTTAACCTTGGACTCATGTGAATACAATACAACATAATTTAATTTTATTATTGTATCATTTTTCCAATCATTGTTATTTATTACAATTTTTCTTTTATCAACTGCATATCTAATGATTACGTGTAATTGTTCATGATGAATTATATTCAATAGTTACATTGACATTTTATATATTCTTTTTTCATTAATTTTAAATTTTTTTATTTTAAAATTTCACTTAAATAAATTTAAAAAAATATTAGGTCCTTTATTTAATTATTATTTTTCTTTTAGATTATTTAATTATTATTTTTATTAATAAAAAGTAACCAAATAAAATTATTATAATAATTTTTTAAGTTCATGCTATTATAAACTATTTGATTAATTTATAATTTATAATTTATAATTTATTAAAATCATTTAATTAATTATTTTAAAATATAAGTATTATTTGTAGCCTGAACAACGCGCGGATGGATGACTAGTTTTAAATTTAAATCTTTTCACAAATCTTAAAGTTAAAATATAAATATATTACATTCTTAATTGTTTACCTTTAATATGAAATTATCAAATAACCTAATTATTCTCATAAATATAGAATTTACTTATAACTAAAACTCTATTTTAAAAAAATATGTTAAAAAGAAAAAAATGTTTTTCCAAAATAAAAATCTGGAAAACAAATAAATAAAAATCTCTCTCACACTTTATATATTTATATAAGGTGGAAGTCTAAAATTATTTTTAACATAATTTTCTGTTTGTCTTTACATATTTTAAATTTAAATCTATTCACAAAGGTTAAGAGGTTAAAATATAAATATATTACAATTACTATCAATTGTTTACTTTAATAGGAGATTTAAATTAACTAAAACATAATTTAAAGATGATCCTCAGTTTATATTCGATAAATCATAAATTTTTTTAAAAATAAATTTGCATAAGCTAATTATTCTCATAAATATAAAATTTATATATTGCCAGAACTCTATTAATAAATACTGTAAAAGTAAAGATTCCAAAATAAAATAAATCTAAGAAACAAATAAACAAACGAATGTCACATAAAAATTAAATAGTTACTCATATTTATTTTTTTTAATTGTAATCATTTTATCCTCGAATTACTTTAGCCACTTTAAAATTTAAAATAGAGTTATTGAATATTTAAAAATTAATATAAAGTCATAAGATATATTTCATATTTTCAATTGAAAACAAGATATTTGACTAACTACTTTAATTATGCCTATTATTTAATTATATTTAAAAACTTTTTTTTTCTGCAACTATTAATTTAAGATTATTTCTTTCTTTATAAATGTCATTGTTCCTATATATATATATATATATATAGCATATAATATATACGTCGCCCCCTAAACTTGGCAATTTTTGCCATTTTAACGCCTCTACTAACACTTTTGCTATTTAAGCACCTCAACTCTTCTAAATCATAATTTATAAATCACTTTGTGCATTATTAGCAAAACACGTGAGATGACGCATCAGCATACACATAGTGGTAAAATGGCAAATTCATGCAAGTACAGGGGGCAAAGTGAAAAATTCATGTAAATACAAGTACCTATAGATATATTATGCCTATATATATATATATATATATATATTCTTCATGTTATTTGTTTAGAAGTTGGTTCATTTTTTTTAAATAATATTGAATTAACAAGAATTGCGCTATACTTTTTTATGGAAATTCAAGAGATTAAATACAAATTGGCTATATATAAAGTGAGATTAATAGTTTAATTATATATTTATTTTATATTTTATTGTCTACTTGGTTAAAAAAAAAACAAATAATATATTTCTCCGAAAGCAAAGGAAAATTTCCATATATATAACCCAAAGCTAGCCAAAGGGTTAACTTGGAAGCTCAATTATAACCTAAAGTTGACATTGGACTTTCATTTTTTTTTTTTTGTTCCCAACCGAACTTTTTTGTTTTAAAACTAGACTACATTATATCTTTCTTTAAAAAAAAATTTACCATCCGGTTAATTAAAGAAAAATTTAATTTTTAACTAATGAAGATTATCTATACTAATGAATAAAACTTACTTCATTGTAAAGTTTTTAAATTTTTTAAGTCTATATAAAAAAATAATTTAAATTTATTTTGCAAACTTTTTTAAAAATTTCTACAAAAATTTTAAAATTTATTTTGCAAACTTTTTAAAAAACTTTACAATTAAGTTATATACATATAAAAATTTCACCAATTTTATTCAATATTCTAAATAATTTGAGATATACTAATTTTTCTTCTCCAGGGTTTACAGTCATCTAGCTTGGAATGGCAGTTTATGAAAGTAGAACTTGAAATGATAGTAAGATGGTGGTGAGTATGATTCTTAGCAATTGATTAGCAATTAAGCTGTAGGCTGATTATAACACTTCATAAAATGCATCTCAAAAAATTTGTGCATAATGGTCTAGATAAAAGATAATTCCTCCACAGCAGTTGGTCAATGTAATGATAAAAAATGTTAGTATTTCAGCTTGCTCAAGACTCCCTTAAAAAAATTTAAAAAAAATAATAATTCTGATGTTGAAATATGTAAGAAAATGTTAGTATGTGTTTTTTATCACTTGATAGCAAAAATCTCATTATTAACAAATAAAATATCAGTATGATCATTTCCTCGATGTCCTATTCTTAGCTGGAGTAACAAAATTATAGAATTCATGTAACTTATACTAAAATTAAGAACAATTATCTAAAGAACAGGAAACAAATTAAAATGATAATTTTAAATTAATTGATAAAAAGGGTAATATAAGTTTTTTCTTTGGCTCCGGCCCTAGTAAATGTTGCTTCGGACATAGGGTTACCCAATTTTTAATACATTTGTAAGTAACAAATTAGATAATATAATGATTTAAAATTTATAAAATTTAAGTCACCACCATTTTTTTTTTTTTGTGAGATTTAGTTGCAAGATTTTGTGTCTAATCAGTTTAAAAGTACCAATTTCAGCATTGATTTGGCCCTAAAAGCTAATTTGTGCTAATTTAAACATCAAATCAGAGTTTAATGCCTCAAATGTCTCTTCAGCTTTACTTAGTATCAGAATTTTTTTTTTTTTTTTTTTTGTGAAGGAATCTGATCAATGATGACCAAAGACACTTTTCACAAAATCTATCAAAACAAGAATGGACTTGAGATGCATGTGAAAAAAAGATATTTGAGATGTTCTTTCTATGTGAAAATAGGTAGTACCTCATCAAATCTTATAAGGGTGACAAACAACCTGATATCTGCTTCAGAGAGGGTATTTCCACATATATACCGTTGTTTTCCAAGTATCTCCTCGCATTTATCTAGAGCTTCATACAATAGTTTTGTAGCCTACAGAAGAAAAGCAAATAAAATTTTAACCATTGACAGACCAATTCTGGAAATGTAATGCTTGGCCTAGTTAGACTTAGATGAAAGAAGAAGCTTACCTCCTCATAAGGCCCTTGCTTCTTAGCAAATCCACATTTATAGACACCATTATTTATCCCATTGTATATCCATTCATTAGTTTCATCAATTTGAATACGCAGGTTGGGAGGATACAAGTCCAGAGCTGCATTCTCAGCTATATCATTCAACTCAGTATTAAACATGCGGATGATTTCTGAGCTCTCATTATTAACAATTGTCTTGAGCTTTTTATCCCACAGCACCTACCAAAGAACAACATGCGGTATATGAGCTGTTTTTTATTAGACAAAAAATAGAGGTAAAAGGCAACTTTATGCAAGTAACTAAAACATACAGGAACTGTGTACTTTCCAACATAATTAGTACTTGCAAGCTCATAAAGTTCTCTTATGCTTTTTGCCCCATTTAAAGCATCTGGCTCAGCCCCCAGTTCCTCTGTCTCCGAAGCAGGAAAAACCCATCCCATATGTTCATCGCTGTCCTTGGTTCTTTGCCATATGGGTTTGACAGACTACACAGAAATATGACAAGAGATTACTTTGTCATTGCAATATGAATCCAAGTGAAGAAGATGCATCATAGATTTACCGTGAAACTGATGGCTTTTTCGAGTCCTTTAATTTTCAAGTATGCCAGACACCTGGAAGCCCAGGGACAAGCATAAGACACATACAGATGATACCTTCCAGATTCAGCTGGAAATTGAGAATTTGGATCTCGTGAAATGAAATTGCGAAATGTTGAAGCAGTTCTCTGAAATGCCCCAGCGACCGACATTTCATCAAGTGCAGATCGAGCCATTCGAAGATGATGCTGAAGCAAAAAACTAAGTGGCACCAAGCAAAACAAGAATTATTGACAACAAACTCAAAATCTTATAAACTAAGTGATATCAACAAGTTGATAATGCAAATAAATTATTGTTAATCTTTTCAATCAGCCCCAAGTGATCTCATCTCAGATTGCATGGAAACAATGAAATAATTCCACAAGTATTTCAGTGATCTCATCTCAGAGAGTTTTCATGAGGCGATTAATTGGAAAGGCAAAGGAAGATTATTGTTTTGAACCGAATTATCATGAAAATGATGACTGCACTATTTTATCAATTCATCAATACCAATCCAATAACATCATTAACACATGCAAGGGAAAATAGTATAGACAGAGAACAAAGAAATCAAGTTGTGGTTTAGTTACCCGGAAAATGAATGGGGAAAGGACGAAGAGGGTGCTGTTCTTGTTCTTCCTCAGTTCAAATAGTAAGTGAGTTCTGCAACAGAAAAGGAACTTATTTGCATTTCTCTGAATAATATGGTCTTTGACTTTCATTGTTCCCTTTTTGTTTTCTTTGCCAAATGTATAGTTTTACCCATAAAGTTTTTAAGATTAACTTTTGACACTACTCAATTTTTATTATTAACTATTGTTACCATACAAACGTTTATACCTATATAAATAAAATTAGAATCTGTAATTATTTTGATGTATCAATATCTGTAAAATATATTAATGTTTATAATTAAATGAATATTAATCTAATGGCCTTAATTCTAGTTGTATAAATACAATTGTTTGTACTGTAGAATGACTCTTTATTATTGGGAAAATGATTAATTATATCCTGAACTTTGATTCAATTTCTTATTATATTATATTTTTAAAGTTATATCAATTTAGCTATTCAATTTTGTGAATTATATAAATTCTATCCTATTTTTAAATAATATGGATAAAACTTAAGAAGTAGATTTTTAACAAATTAAAATATGGGAGTTTTGTATAAAATAATATAAAAAATTCAAGATTTTAGTAAAATATTTCAAAATTAATTTCTGAGATTATTTTGAAAGTGATAAGATTAATATTTTAGAATATTCTTTTTTACATGCTTTGTTTAAAAAAAAAAAAGGAAAAAGAATTTTAATAAATAAATTTATTTTATAAGGATCTAAAAGTAATTTTTTAAAATTACATTTAGATCCTTAAACTAAAATAAGATAAAAATTAATACAATTCGTAAAGTTGAATAGCTAAATTGATGTAACTTTGAAAATTAGACAAAATTTGAGGATAAAATTGATTATTTTTTCTTTAGTATTTTATATTCAACTTTTAAATTGTTATCTTAAAGCTCTTTCATATTTGCGATATATTAAAACAATCACATTTTACAAATAAATGCTAATATGTACATGAGAAATTTATGAGGAGTAAAACAATATTTTTAATTTGAAGAGATAATGTACTTGAAAAAAAAAATATTTTCTAACATTTTTATATTAGGTTTAAATTTCATATTTATTAGTTTGAAGTTTATTTTTAGCATTTTAGGTTTTTAAAATGATTTAGAATCAAGTGGTCATTTTATTTTGGTATTGCATAAGTTAAATATGATTGAAAAATAAAAATTTAGTGATGATATACGTTTAAATAAAATTTTAAAATTTTATTAGAAATAAGAAAATTTGACAAGTGTCAAAAAATTAATCATATAAAGCTTAAGGGTGAAATTATGTGTTCAACCTTTTTTCCTTCCTTTGAACTTCTTTTTCATCAGACTCTGTCATATAAATTTTAATTAATAAATTTATATTTTAATATTTTAATTATTTAATTTTATTTATTTTAATATCTTATTATCTATTAAAAAATTAACTATTTCTCTAAAAAAATTACTTTTCAAAATTATTATCTTATAAAGATAATTTAAATGAGTTGAGTATGCATAATTAAATCAAATAATAAATTTATACACTTTATCTTCAAGAATAATGGGACAAAAAATAATTTTTAGTGTCTAAACTTTCTAAAATTTTCTTAATGTGAGTGTGATGATTTGTAAAAAATAGCAATGTTAGTGTCTATTAGTAACCAAATTATGGGCTAACTACAGAAAGGATGTGAATAAACCCAATGATAATCAAATTAAGGTGTCACAGAAGAAGGCAATTATTAAATTAGCCCACAACATATAGACTTGGAAAAAAAAAAAAAACACTCCACAAATGCAAGTACAATATGGGTTCTAAGCCCAAAACCATCTTCGAACAGGTAATCATCTTAGCATTAAAGGGACCGCCTCTGCAGGCAAATTATATTATGGACCAGAGCTCCTTCACACGTGTGAGTTAAAAAATATATATTTTTTTTTAATATTTAGGGTTTAGGGACTTAACGGCTGTTAACTTTGATTTCTTCTCTCTTTCCGTTTTCTTTCCTTTGCTCATCTTACATGTTTTTTTCTTTGCTCATCTTCCATGTTATATTTTTGTGTTTGCGTTTTTGCCTGTTTGCGTTCATTTTTTTTTTTTTTTTGATGATTGATGTTCTGCGATTTCAAATGGATGAACAGATTTCAGGTAAAAATTTTTTTTTTTTTGTGATATTTATTACTTATTTATTGTTTTTATTTTTTTATTCTTTAGTTTTCAATTTTTTATTTAAACTTTATCGTTTGAATCTGTGATTTCTGTGTTTTTTTTTATTTTTTTTGTATGATGAATGTTGTAGTACATTTTTGTTAATCCTGTAATACATTAATAATATCTATATTGAATTTTTTAAAATTGGATAACTAATGAACATCAGTATTGACAATGATGAACCTATATTATTTAAGAAATGAACATACAATAAATGACTAATGAACCTGTATGTGAAGATTAATGAACCTGTAGGTGAAGATTAATGAACCTGTCATTAATAAATAAATGTGTAATTAGATTATACTTACAAATATAATACTTTTTTATCAATAAATAAAATAAATTTATAATTCTTTGTTTTAAAATTTTAAATTTTTGCATGTATAATTTTCAAAAAAAAAAAAATTTACATATATAATTCTTTATCTTTATAAATAAAAGTAAAAATAAAAAATAATAAAAAAACAATGATAACTCATATTAATAAGAGTACATAGTATAGCATGTAGGTTAATTAATGGACATTAATTAAAAATAAATAAATC
>CATIWO010184909.1:0-14709 GCA_949673435.1 Macaranga tanarius
AAAAATAAATAAATAAAATAAGTATAAAAAATTAACATTAATATATCTTATAAATCTTATTAGAATATTGTAAAATTACATAAATAAAATAACTTTAAAATTAAAAAGTGAAAAGAATATTAAAAAAAGAAAAAATAACCAAACTGAACTGAAAAAGTTTAGTTCGGTTCAATTCGGTTTTAAGAATTTTTTACACCGAACCGAACCAATAGAGGTTTGGTTCAATTCAGTTTTAGTCATTTTTGAACCGAATCGACTTTTGCTCACCCCTACTATATTCCTTTTGAAACTATTTTTTTTAGCAAGTTTAGTATATTAAACATAAAAAAACAATCTCTTATTGAATGAGATCACTCCATTAAGGTTACAAATTATACTTCCAATGCTAAAAGTGGTGGATTGAAAGAATTATTCTAATGGTAAGATTACGGTAACTATATGTTCAATTTATTAAATTCTTTTCAAAAACAACCATTTTGCATAAATTTTCTCAAATTTACTTTTACTTTTAAATTCTTTGTTTTACTTTAACATATTTCATATTTTTCACCATTTTCCATTTTAAATCATTATTTTATTTCATAAATAAATGTTTTTCCCTAAAAGGTCCTAATACAAGGCCAAAGACCCCAAAACAAAGGCAAATGAAGGCAAGATGTTAGAAGAACAGACTAGTCATAGCCTTTTTATCATTTATTCATGCTTTTTACCATTTTATGTATATTACCATGATTATTTTCTGTTATGTATATAATTTGCCATGTATGCCATTTTATATTTGATTTTATATGTTTACATGATCATTATACTATATATATGATTATTTACGTTCTTTTCATGCATGTATGCCATGTTTTAAGCTAGATATTACATGTATAATTTGATATGATATGCTATCATATGCCATGTTTTACAATGTGTGGTATTGTATTCATGTCATGACATATCACATCTCAAGTTTCTATCATGATATGATTTACTATGCTTTACATCCTAAATATGACATATCAGTTATGCCATAATCATGTATATATATACTATACTACCTTTTTCATGACATATCATATGTATATACTATGCCATATTTTACATTCTTACTATTTTATATGTTGTTTTTTTTTTTACCATATTTATGATATTTTTTGCTATGTTACATATATTATTTTGTTATGTTCATATGGTTCATTTTACTATGCTATAATGCCCTGCTTTGCATATCATCTTATGCGATATTCATGCTTTTTATATATTATTATTATGTGCTTATGTGGATGATGTGTTGCAATTAGCATAGTAATATTATGATGTTTCATGCATAATTAGATTGCATTTAGTTCACATTTTAGCCTAATCTTGATGCATTTCATTTATAACACAAATGCCTTTTGATATTCCTCGATTTCTTGATAAATTCACATGAATTTGAGTGATTCCTTGGAGTTTTAAAGTTTTTTTTGCAGTTTAGGAAAGTCATATGGGCATATTAAAGTGATTTAAGGTTAAAAGAATAGAGGAAACAAGCTTTGAAGAGTTGGCTGCCTTTCACTACATGGCACCTCTCCCTCAGGCTAGTCACGAGTCATGATGGAGTCATTATGTCACGAGTCAGCACCACTAAGTCATTCAGTCATAAGTCGTGACAGTGGCACACTGTCACTACTCGGCACCAAGGCTTCACTACTCGGCACTGCTTGAAGAGACACAACCATTCAAACCATGTCTTAGTCTTTCAGCCATAACTTCCTCTACAAAATTCAAATTCAAGTGATTCAAATGGCTATGGAAAGCTAATTCAAAGAGCTATAATTTCATGAACACATCTGAACCAATTCACTCATCTGGATTAACAAATATACTTTTAAAGTAATTATAAATGTTAAAAAAATGTGGCCCTTCACTAAGTTGATATATTTTTGTATGGATATGACTTGCACCCTTTTTGCTACTAACTTCAAAATATATAAATATTTCATTTTATCTCTGAAGAGAATATTAGAACATTCAAATACAATTTAGAGACAAAAAAGTAGTTAGGAATTTGAAGATTTTTAATGCATATTTAAGAAGATCAAAAAGGTTGTTTTGCTTGTAGACATCTTTTCATCAAATAACTAGCAAAGGACTATTGAAGACTCTAGCAATCATTCATAAGCTTCTCTAACTCTTTCTATTTGTATTTTTCTTAATAATTAAGATTGTTTTGTGTGTTTATGGTTTTATCCATGATGTATCAAGGCAAAATACTTTGTAGGTTGGAATTACAATGGATGATAAATTCAGTGAACTATATTATTTGTTTTGCATTAATGGATGAATGATTTGATTCCAATTGTGTTCTTAATTGTGTTATGTATTATTGATCACCATATGTAATGTCTTAGTCAAAGATTTATAATGAGAATTAGGATTTTTAATGGAAAAGCATTTGTTGTCACTTAAGTTAAAAGATTGGACTAGAGATAGGGAATCTACTTCTAAAGGGGTAAAAAGAATTGGCAAAAGGCTTCATACTCTTTGTTTACATTTACATTGACATGAGAATGCTTGTAAATCTACTCAAAGACATCTTTAAATGACTTAGAGATAAACTTTAAAGGTAATAGGTCAATTCTCCAATTATTCATTCATAGTTAATAAAATTGACTTTGTGTTGATGATTCATTGATTTATCCTAAAATGTAATCTCCACCTACACTTCTCGTAATATTATTATCGTATATTTTAGATTAATTAAATAAGTTAGTGAATCTAGTATTTAATTAAGTTTATAATTTGATTAATTGCATATTTGTTTCATTAGTAAGCCTATTCCTCTAAGTATCTATTCAATTAATATTTAATTCCTCAATTTCCTTGTGTTCGACCCCTTGCTTATCCTATATATAGCCATAGGAGCTAGGGTATACAATTTAACCCATATCAGAATTTGGCACCATTGCCGGAAAAATTAAATAGAATTTATATTAGTTTAGGATAGAGAAAGGTTGCTTTAGGATTTTAGATAGATTAGTTACTTAGTAATAATAGTTTAATTTTCTTTATTGCTAATTATTTAGGTGTTTTTTTTTATTTTCTTTTTATGCCCTCCGTGAGATGTACTCGTAGTTCAAGTACTATTTTGTTCTTTGACCTTAAAATTGAATGCACTTTTCATCAATTATGCAAGGAACAAAGTCTACTAAAAGAGTATGAAGAAAGACAAGCGAATATGGGTGAACCACAAAGAAGGACTTTAGGCGATTTTGCCTTATAAAAAATAACTGAAAATTCTAGAGGCATTGTAGCTCCAACCATTGCCAACAATAATTTTGAAATCAAGCCTAGTGTCATCCAAATAGTGCAAAATAATCAGTTTGGAGGTTTGCTCAATGAGGACCCGTATGCTCACATTCTCACCTTCCTTAATATTTTTACAACCTTCAAAATCAATAATGTTTCAGATGATGCAATTAGGCTAAGGTTGTTTCCATTTTTTATGCGGGATAAAGCTCAAATTTGGCTTGCTAGTTTACCTAGCAACTCTATCACTATATGGGATCAATTAAAGCAAGCTTTCCTCCATAAGTACTTCCTACCATACAAGACAGCTAGGCTTCGCAATGAGATTAGCACTTTCAAAAAAAATAAGGATGAGACACTTTTATGCAATTTGGGAGAGGTTCAAAGAGCTTCAAAGACAATGTCCACATCATGGGTTGCCCGATTGGAGGATCCCTAAAATTTTCTACAATGGGTTACTGATGATGATAGGAGTATTGTAAATACAGCCTCTAGTGGTAAATGGATGAACAAGACATCAATGGAAGAAGCAATAAACTAATTGGCAGAGCTTGGATTATATGGGTGATGAAACCACTTTGGCAAAAGGAAAAGGAATACTTAAGTTAGATAACATAAATATATTGAATGCCAAGGTAGATGTTTTGATGAAGCTAGTAAGCAAAGTTCAAATAAACTCAGTGGAAAAATCAAGCTCAACTTGTGAATTATGTGGTGGTCCTCATTCATATGATGATTGCCATATGAGTTCTAGAGGGGAGGTAAACTATTTGCAGGGAGGTTTCAACCAAAGAAATGGGCCAAATTCAAACACATACAACCTCAATGGAGGAACCACCCTGGTTTCTCATGGTTTAACCCTTCCCAATTTAACCCAAACACCAACCCACAGAACCCACCCGGATTTTATATGAAATAACAAGCTTTCAACGGTATCCAACCAAAATCTAACCTTGAAACTCTTATGGAGCAATTCATTAACTAGTAAATTACCATCAACAAGCAAAATGAGGAGCAATTTAAGTAAATTAACTTGAAAATTGATCAATTTACTACTCATAACCATATCCTTGAAACCCAAATTACTCAATAAGCCTCTTCCTCCAACTCTAAACCTTTGGGAAAGCTTTCTAGTGAACCAGAGTCTATACTAAAAGAGACTTGCCAAGTAATTACTTTGAGGAGTGGTAAGGAGGTTGGGAATGTTACTGCTAGTAAGGGTAAGAAAGTGATTGATGATGATGATGTGGTAGAGATAGACGCTAGAAAGGGAGAAGGTGGTGTTATTGTTAGTGCTAAGGAAAATGTAGAAGTATTGAAAAAGGTAAAAAGGGAGATGACACATTAAACAAGGATGATAAACCTACGGTAGATCTTAAAACAATACCTTTTCCCCAAAGGTTCATAAGATGCAGCTTGGATAAGTAATTTGGCAAATTCCTTAATCATCTCAAAGAGATCGCCATTACCATATCATTCATGGATGCTATTAGAGATATGCCAGCATGGGGAAAGTTTTTGAAGGATATCATTAGCCATAAAAGCAAGCTTGAGGGGTATGGATTAGTTTCTTTTGTTGAAGAATCCAAGGCTAGGTACTCCAAATCCCCACTAAAGTTCAAGGATCCAGGTTGTTTCACTGTTCCTTGTGTAATTAGTGGTACTTATTTTGATAAAGCTTTGTGTGATATTAGTGCTCGTGTTAGTCTTATGCCTTACTCCATCTATAAGAGGCTTGATTTGGGAGAGCTTAAGCCTATAAATATGTGTCTTTCGATGGTAAATAAATTCATCACTTACCCACTTGCCATCCTTGAAAATGCACCAACTAAAGTGGGGAAATTTATTATACCTGTAGATTTTATTATGTTGGATATGGAGGAAGATCTTGAAATCCTAATCTTATATGGTAGACCATTTTTGGTGATGGTGAGTGTAATTATTGACATGAAAAGAGGTAAAATTACATTAAAAGTGAATAATGAGTTTATGGTGTTTGATATATTCAAGATGATGAAGACTACACCAATGGAAGTGGCAAGTAGAATTGACTCACTTGATGCCATTGATGAATGTGTTGATGAAGTGATACATGAGTGCCTAAAGTAAGATCCCATAGAGACATATTCAATGAAAGGAGCTAATGTGAAATTTTTTGAGGTAACTCCGTACCTTCCTCCTCATATGACTTCAAGATTTGAGCCTTTAAGGAGGGATGATGATTCTAAGTCTACTTCACCAAATGAAAAGTTTAAGCTAAAGCTCAAGCCTTTGCTATCCACTCTAAGATATGCATTTCTTTACTCTAACTGTAAATTTCCTTTTAATGTGAATTCATTTTTGCTTAATGATAAGGTAGATGCTTAATGTGATGTGTTACTTAGTCATGAATGTGCCATTGGTTATTCTACAAATGATTTAAAAGGTATTAGCCCAAATGTGTGTATGCATAGGATCCTTTTGAAGGATGATGCTAAGCCTTCTATTAAAGGTCAAAAGAGATTAAATCCCACACTTAAAGATATGGTTAGGAAAGAGGTAATCAATTTGCTTCATAATAGTATTATACTTTCCATTAGTGATAGCAAGTGGGTAAGTCCCATTTAAGTCGTCCTTAAAAAAGGCAGCTTGATAGTTGTGAAAAATGAGCTTAATGATTTAGTGCCCACTAGGACTATCACTGGATGGCATATATGCATTGATTATAAGAAGCTTAATAAGGCAACTAGGAAAGACCATTTTCCATTACCATTCATTGACCAAGTTTTGGAAAGATTAGCTAACTTTTCATATTTTTGCTACTTAGATGGGCTTAGTGGTTTTTATTAAATACATATTCATCCCAATTACCAACTTAAGACTACTTTTACATGTCCCTATGGTACTTTACATTTAGGTGTATGTAATGCTCTTACCACATTTCAATGATGTATGTTCTCCATTTTTAATAATTTAATTGATGACTGTGTAGAGGTTTTCATGGATGATTTTAGTGTTTATAGTGCTAACTTTTCAAATTGTCTAGAAAATCTTTCTAAAGTACTTGACAAGTGCAAAGAGCATATATTAGTGCTAAATTTGGAGAAATGTCATTTTATGGTGCAAGAAGGAATTGTTTTTAGGCCATATGGTGTCAAAGTGGGACATTGAAGTTGACAAAATAAAAATTAAAGTCATAGCTAATTTTCCACCTCATAAAAAGTGTCAAAGATGTGAGAAGTTTTCTTGGGCATGCTGGATTCTATAGAAGGTTCATTAGAGACTTCTCCAAAATTGCCAAACCATTATGCAACTTGTTAGCAAATGAGGCAATTTTGAGTGTGATGATGCATGCTTGGATTCTTTTAAAAAGCTTAAGAAAGCTCTTGTTTCAGCTCCTATTTTGCAGCACCTAATTGGGAGTTGCCATTTGAGATTATGTGTAATGCTAGTAATTATATTATGGGGGCTATTTTAGGTTAAAGAAAAGAGGGGAAGCCTTATATGATCTACTATGCTAGCAAGCTTCTTAATAATACTCAAATCAACTATACTACCACCCAAAAAGAGCTTCTTGCCATTGTTTATGGTTTTGACAATTTAGAGCTTATCTTGTTGGTCAAAAGGTGATTGTCTACTTGGATCATAATGCTCTTAAGTATCTTTTAAATAAAAAAGACTCAAAGCCAAGGTTGCTTCGGTGGATATTGATGCTTCAAGAATTTAATTGGGAGGTTAGAGATAAAAAGGGTAGTGAGAACCTTGTGGCGGATCATTTGTCAAGGCTAGATCAAAAGGGGTTAAAGAAGTAAGATGATGGAGTACTCATCAATGACACATTCCTTGGTGAACAACTTCTCCAAATAGCTAAAAAGGAACTTCCATGGTTTACTGATATTGCTAACTATCTACAAAGTGGAGTTTTGCTATGTGGTATGGATTTTAAAAAGAAAAAGAGATTCTTGCATGATGTCAAATTTTATTATTGGGAAGAACCATTACTGTATAAGAGGTGTGGAGACGAATTGATAAGACGGCTTATTCCCCAAGATGAAGTTCATGATATTTTAAAGCACTATCATTCTATGGAGATAGGTGGACATTTTAGTGTATCAAGGAAAATATCTAAGGTACTCCTATCTGGGTTTTAGTTGCCTATATTTTTTAAAGATGCCCGAGATTTTGTGCTTGCTTGCGATAGATGTTAAAGAACAAGTAATATTTCTAAAAAGTATGAGATGCCTTTAAGTGATATTCTAGAGGTATAAATATTTAATGTTTGGGGTATAGATTTTATAGGGCCATTTCTAAGTTCTTTAGGCAATAAATACATCCTTGTCATGGTTGATTATATCTCTAAATGGGTAGAAGATATTCCATCTATTACAAATGATGCCAAGGTTGTCAAGAAAATGCTTAAAAAGACCATATTTCCTAGATTTGGTACTCTAAGAGCATTGATTAGTGATGGAGGTTCTCATTTTTATAACCATATGATTGAGTCACTTTTGAAGAAGTATGGAGTCACTCACAAGAGTGCTACTCCATACCACCCTCAAACAAGTGGTCAAGTTAAAGTTAGCAATAAAGAACTCAAGTGGATCTTGGAAAGGACAATTTTTGCTTCAAGAAAGGAATGGGCATTAAAGATTAATGAAGCATTATGGGCATATAAGACAGCTCTTAAAACTCCCATTGGTCTTACCCCTTATCAATTGATCTATAAGAAGTCTTGTCACTTGCCGATTGAGCTTGAACATAGAGCTTATTGGCAACAAGGAGATTGAATTTTGATTTAATGAAAGCATGTCAAAAGAGGCTCCTTCAACTTAATGAATTGGAGGAATTGAGGATGAATGCTTATGAGAATGCCAAGATTTACAAGGATAGAACTAAGCAATGGCATGACAAGCACATTCAGAAGAAAGAGTTTCATGAAGGGCAACTTGTTCTTTTATGCAATTCTAGGCTCAGTTGAAATTAAGGTGGTCGGGTCCAAACTGAGTTATGAGAGTTTTTCCCTATGGTGTTATTGAAATCACAAATACAAAAAGTAAGACTTTTAAGGTAAATGGCCATCGTCTTAAGCCTTATATTGTTAGTGATCAAGTTGAAAAAGGGATTTCCATCCCCCTTGTTTCCCTGTCTTGAACTTTATTGAGGTAATGGTCAAGCTATAGACCTCAATTTAGCATTTATTTACTTAGTGTAATTTTAGTCGCTTGTTCTTTCACATTTCTTTTATTAGTTTAATCACACATTCTAATCCTAAAATCTTATTTTATTTCACTTTTATTTTTTTTTCATTTCAAAATCTAATTATTTTTAAATTATGTTTTAAATGTATGTATATTACTTGTAAAAAATTTTTATTTTAAAAAAGAGAGAAATATGGTGCCGAGTCAACACCACCCCTTTAGGTAAGTGATGAGTCAGGATAGTTTGCCACTGTCATGACTCATTAAATAGCCTAAGTTTGTCGACTCATGATAGTGGCAAACTATCATGACACGGTAAGCTACAAAAGGAAGTGCTGAGTCGGGACAGTAGGCTACTGTCACGACTCGGCCATTCTACCCAATACAGTGCCGAGTCATAACGGCTGACCTCTGTCCCGACTCGGCTACATAAAAAAATTAATTTTGCCAAGTCACTCCTTATAAAACACCATAATTTTACTGTTTACGCCATTTTTAAATTGAAATAGTGGAGGGAAGTAAAAGTTGTGTCTCTTTCTTCCTTACTCTTTACTATATTTCAATTTATTTTCTCTTCCCTCTCATTTTTGAACTTCATCACCAAATTTTCAGTCTTTTTTTCTTTCATTTTCTTTTTTTCTTCTCTCCATTTGCTTCCATTTTCACTTCTTTAACCTTTCTTTTCAAAACCGATCTCCTATTTGGAACTTTCTTCTTCTTCTTTTAATTTTAATTCTCTATAAAACCCATATCATCTTTTTCTCTATTTTTTTCCTATTATGGGGAAACCTAAACCATCCAAGGCTTAAAAGGGCAAGGCTATCATACAAGAGGATGTGGAGGACCAACCTAGAGATATAGCTTAAAGGTTTGGTGCTTCTTTTCCTATTTGTCATGAATTTAAAGGAGAAAGGTATGTGCAATATAGAACTAGGGATATAGTTAGTTCTAAATTTTTTCCTAAATCTATTATTGAGAAAATAGGTTTGACAAATGTGATGGATAAATTGTTGAAGTTAATAAGCCTTAAGAAATTTATTGATTTAGAAAATGATTCTTATGTGCAATTGACTTAAGAATTTTATTGTTCTTTGGTTGTGAATGAAAAGGACTCTCATGCTCTAGACTTTCACATGCTAGGCAACACTTATAAGTTAACTCTTAATTTCATAAAGAATATGTTTGGTTTTACTAAGGATGGTGTTTGTAAAATGCCACATGATTTTATTGCACGTCATTTTTGGGCATTTTTGATGGATTTTCCTCCCTCTTTTGATGCTAAAAAAGGTTTTGCAATGTTTATCAAAGACCATAAATTTTGGTTTTTGTGTAAATTACTTGCATGTCTTATTTTTGGTAAATCGGAAGGCAATAGGGTGTCCGTCCAAGAGTTTTTTTTGATGTGGTACATTCATAAAAAGAAACCAATTTGTTGGACTCACAGGCTATTAAATCAATTGTTTGAATGTTCTAACCATTCTACGAGTCCTTTGATATATGGTCATATAAATTTATATTGCCCGTGATATCTTACAATCTTCTTTGTCAAGTAAGCACATTCACCCGTGCTGAAGTTATTGATTCCAATTTCAACCTCAAGTATGCTCGAGATCATCTTGTTGGATAAAAAGGGAGAAAAATTCACAAATGGTGCAGGTGGAGGAGGAAAGTGAGGAAGATAGTGATGAAGGTGAACAAAATAAAAATGAAGGGGATGTTACACCAACACAACGACAAACCTCAGCGGATGTAGGCATTGATGGTGGAAGCTCTCGAGCTCCCAATGACTTGCCTATATGGCAACAAGTTCTCCAAGGTAAAAAAAATGATGCAACAATTGGAGTAACTCAACGCTAGGCAACTCCACATGGAGCGTTGGCAACGTAGAATGTCTCATAATATAGATCATCTCATCGAGCATAGTGGGTATCAAAAATTGACTCTCCACCACCATCTCCACAACAAGATTAAGGGAGTCTTTCTATACTTATTTGTCTATTTCTTGTCATTGGTGTGTTTGCATAATCACATTGAGGGCAATGTGTCATTTTAGACGTGGGGGATGGGTTATTTTAGGTTGTTTTATGTGTTTGTTTTATTTCATATTTTATACTTTTATTTTGCATTTTTTTAGTTTTCTACGCTAGGTTGCATCATTTTAAACAAAATTTGATTTTTATACTGCTTTTTGGTTTGGATTGATTTTGCGCTAATTTGGTTTATTAAGGCATTAAGTCTTAGAGAAATCTAAAATCTAATTGATTTTCCACTTCCCTTGCCTTATTTACTTAGAATTGGGACAAGATAGTGTTGGTTTGATGGTGACTTTTGCCTAGTTTTATTGCTTTTGAAATCTTTCATTAATTAATTAATTAATTTGGTCTAATGAATTAAGATTAAGTTTTGAATGGGATGAAGTAGGTTTAATATGTCATTTGTGTTTATGTCTTATTCCTCTAGCCTAATATGGCTATGAATAGTACTAGTAGCCACTTGATAATGTTATGGATTCAAAGCAAGTCATGTGCATTTGTGTTTGCTCCTGATTTGCATTCGTTCAGAAAGGATTTCTAATAAGATCTCTAGTAAGGTTTTTATCATCCAAAAATGCCTCAAGATTTATTGTAAGTGCATGTGTGCTTTTCTTTTGTCCTTTACAATTTAGTAGTTTTTCTTAGACTTGAATTTGATTAATGAATTTGAATTGAATTTGACTTGCATTAATGATTTCATTTATAATAATGCTTGGCAAGGGTTACCTTATTATCTTCACTATTATTTTCCTTATTCATGTCTTATAAGGGCTTGTGGAGTTGATTTTCAATTTCTTTTTCTTTGTTTCTTTGATTTAATGTGGCAATGACCCTTATTAATGCATAATCATTTTGAGTTGAAAGGAGTAATCTATTAATCTTTTGTTTAAACCTTCATCTATGAACTTTGAGTTTTGCTTGAGGGCAAGCAAAGTCTAAGTGTAGGGGAGTTTGTTGTGTTGCAATAATAATATAATATTAGGATGTTTTATGCATAATTAGATTGTATTTAGTTCACATTTTAGCCTAATCTTGATGCATTTCATTTATAACATAAATGCCTTTTAATATTCCTCAATTTTTTGATAAATATGAATTTGAGTGATTCATTGGAGTTTTGAAGTTTGTTTGCAATTTAGGGAAGTCATATGGGCATATTTAAGTGATTTGAGGTTAAAAGAATGGAGGAAACAAGCTTTGAAGTGTTGGTTGCCTGTCACTACTCGGCACCTCTCCCTCAAGCTAGCCATGAGTCGTGATAAAGTCATTATATTATGAGTCGGCACTACTAAGTCATTCAGTCACGAGTCGTAACAGTGGCACACTATCACTACTCGGCACCAAGGCTTGACTACTCGACATTGTTTGAAGAGACACGACCATTCAGACTATGTCTTAGTCTTTTAGCCATAACTTTCTCTACAAAATTTGTATTCAAGTGATTCAAATGGCTATAGAAACTAATTCAAAGGACTATAACTTTTATGAAGACATTTTAACCCAGTTCACTCATCTGGATTAATAATAATGCTCTTAAAGTAACCACTAGTGTTGAAGAAATATGACCTTCAAAAAGTTGATATCATTTTTTATGGATATGACTTGCACCTTTTTGCTACTAACTTTAAAATATATAAATATTTCATTTTATATCTAGAGAGATTATTAGAGCATTCAAATAAAATTCAAAGACAAAAATGTAGTTAAGAATTTGAAGATTTTGGTGCATATTCAAGAAGATCAAAAAGATTGTTTTACTTGTCGACATCTTTTCATTAAGTAACTATTAAAGGACTATTGGAGACTCTAGCAATCATTCATAAGCTTCTCTAAATTTTGCTCTTTGTATTTTTCTTAATAATTAAGATTGTTTTCGTATGTTTATAGTTTTATCTATGATGTCTCAAGGCTAAATACTTTGTAAGTTGGAATTACAATGGATGATAAATTCAATGAACTATATTTTTTTTTTGCATTAATGGATGAATGATTTGACTCCAATTGAGTTCTCAATTGTATTATGTATGCTTGATCACCATATATAATGTCTTAATCAAAAATTCATAATGAGAATTAGGATTTTTTATGGAAAAGCATTTATTATCACTTAAGTTAAAGGATTGGACTAGAGATAGGGAATCTACTTCTAAAGGGGTAAAAAGAATTCGCAAAGGGTTTCATAATCTTTGTTTACATCAATATTGAAATGAGTGAAGGAGAGTGTAATAGTGTAGCAATAAAATTATGGAATTTAAAATTTTTCATTGCATCAAACACAATACACTTCCATGCCCATAGATCATATCACATGCACTCTTACATAGCTAAACATGCATTAAAAATAATATGGCATCAACAAATCAACCAAGTCATGTTTCCAAAAATAAGATCTAACAACTAAGGTATTTAGTAACACTTACATAAATCCTTAGTTGCTAGCACACTAGAAAGGCTTTTAGTTGAAGTTTATCTACAAGCTTCAAGCTCCCCAAATGTGAAGCCTCTAGCTTGATATACACGGATTGGATAAGGAAAACTTCCAAGGATGGTATTGTTCTTTCCACAAGCCTCTCCTCTTGAACCTAAGGTGCTTGCAAGAACTTCACCAAGCTTAGATGTATGGGACAAAACCTTCAATGGATGATGGACTAGAAGTAGAAAGCACACAACACTTGTGTATTGTTTGATATCTCTGCACTTGAGGAAGAAGAAAGAAGAAGACTCTCTCAATCCTTTTCTCTCTTTTGCTTGATATCAAAAACTCTCTAACTTGTGCAAATGAAGCTATCCCTTGACTCTCTCTATAAACTCCACTAACTATATCAATAAAGCTAGTATGATAATAGTTTATGTGTTGAGAGTCTCACACTCAATTCATATGCATAAGGAGTGAGAGAGTTGTCTCTACACTCTCCACTAACTTAAATAAAACCAACATTATTTAATTAGCTACAACTTGAGTGTCTCACACTCAAGTCACATGTAATGCTATAGCTACATGGCTTGGCTTTATTGTAAGTGGGAGGGGTTTGGTTGCTTGGATAACCTTAGCCTTGATATCCATTAACTTTTAATGGATATGGGCTAAGGCTATGGGCACATGGGCTTCTCTACACCCTTAGAGAAGGCCCACCCATACCTATCCAATAAATGGGCTCATTTAAAACTCTTTTAAATGAAGCTCATGCACAAGTCCATTTATAAATGAGCTAGGTCCATCTCATGGGCCATATTGAATATGTGGGCTTATTTAAACTGTTTAAATAAAGCCCAAGCATAAGTCTATAATGCCAATAAGCTAGGTCCATCTCATGGGCCATATTGAACATGTGGGCTTATTTAAACTCTTTAAATGAAGCCCAAGCTTAAATCCATAATTTTAATAAGCTAGGTCCATCTCATGGGCCACATTGAAAACCATTAGAAGGCATATATTAATTTAGTCCTTGAACTTAATATCACATATTAAATCAAGTCCAAATTAATATTTGTTGAATTGCTATTAAGTCCCAATCTTTGAATTTAGATTTCGGGATATGCTAGATCCACGCATACATGCAAATCGAATTCAATTAATTTAATTAATTAATTAAACTCTTTAATTAATAATCAAATTAATATAAGTCTTCCAAGAACAACCTTTATATGTGTGACTTACTAAGTTCAAGTCTAAATGGCAATGGGAAATAATATTAACACTTAATATCATGTAAACACCTTTCCATACTGAATGTGAAAATCCCAATTAATCACATTTAGTTCCCATAAGTCGTGAGTGACCCCTAACATAGATATCACGACTACCCAATTAGAAATGAATGATTTATGTAGATCTACAAGAACCATAGAACACAATTATCATGCACTAAATGTCCTTTCATTACAAGATCCCGATTTTGGCTAGAGTCACGGTTTAGTCAAACTCTAATTGGCTCAATCATATGACCTCATCTTAAGTTCAATTCTCGATAAAATAAGACTTCTACTAGAAACTCTTTCTAGCACCAAAACTCTTTTTGGGTAAGTTAAGTTTGACCTGGCCAGGTACTTATTCATCAAGAATAACTTAGATAGCAGAGGATCTTATCCCGGTTCACTCCAGGTAATGAATTCCATCTTGGCCGATCACTCATCCCTACATATAACCAACTAGAGCCATCACACGCCATATACCCATGCATGGCTAGCACAAGTATGTAAGCGGTAATAAACTCTAACCA
>CATIWO010184976.1:0-12959 GCA_949673435.1 Macaranga tanarius
AATATTTATTATTGAACTTAATTTTATAGTTTATATATATATATATATATAAACTATAAAATTAAGTTCAATAATAAATATTAACATCTATATATTATTTATTCATATAATATCCGGTACTATATTCGATTTTCAGTTCGGTACGGTTTTTGGTTCGGTTCCGGTACGGTTTTTTACAAATCTCCAGTACCGTACCAAATTAGTAAAACGGTCCGGTTTTATTCAATTCGGGGTTAAAATTAATCGGTTCGGTACGGTTTTTATCTATCGGTTCAGTTTTTTCTCCGTCCCGTGCTCAGCCCTAATAGTAACATATTGACTATTGTAATTGTCAAAAAAAAAAAAAAATAAATAAATGACAAAATACTTGTTTTTCTTTTCCTTTTTTTGTGTGTTTTTTACATGTTCTTCCTGGTTAGTTCAATGACTTTGGGAGGGCTCATTGCACTTTAAAACTCGTTTTCTAAATAAAAAAAATAAAATTTTTTGAAGAAAAGAATTAAGGATACTTGAAACTTCATCATTAGCATTGCAATTTTTGGACTTCAGGAGCAATGTAAATATCTCTTTGTCATTATCTTTCTAGGCTTTTGATTTAAGGAACGTTTATTTAGTTATTGAGAAATGAAAAAATATGATGAAAGTTTTCTTATATACATTTATAATGCTGCTTATTATTTCTCATGATGCTCAGCCCAATCCTATCATATAGTAGGCCCACTCGTGAGGTATTGTTCGCTTTGACTTGGGACCCCATAAATTGTATGGTTTTGTCCTTTACTGGAAAAGGCGCCTCACGGGTAAGAGGGGAGACTTGAATTTATATGGACCCAAACCCTTCGTCTCCTAACTGAAATAGGATTTGGTGCATTATCAGAAGCCCCTCATACCTCGTTCCCACATACAGCACCACTCATGATGCTCGATCCAAATCTTGTCATATGGTAGGTCCACTCATGAGTTATTATCCGCTATAGTTTGGGGCCCCACATACCGCACAGTTTTAGTCTTTACTGAAAAAAGCACCTCATATGGGAGAGGAGAAACTTGAGCTTATATAGGCCCAAAGTCCTCATCTCTAAACCAATGTGAGATTTGGTGCATTATTAGTTTCCATGCTAGTTAATCATTTTTATCATGTGGGTTATATACAAATGTACAAATGTATAAAAGTTGCAACAAGAATTGTTTAACTAACTGATATGGGTCTTAAGCCTTAATATACATAAATCTTTAGGCTATGCTTACCCCTTTTTTCTTTCCTCTTAACTTTGTTAATAAGGAGACAAATCTCACCCCTCCTCTATTAATTTGGTCTCTCCCTTCTCTTCTTTGTTGTTAATGATTATGTGTTTGGTTTTTTATCCTAGTGGAGGTTAAGCTACTGTTACATTATTATTGAAAATTTTAGGTTAAGTCATCATTTAGGCCTGCATTATTTAAGTGAGTTCTGTAGAACCCTCCAGGTACCACATACAAGTGTCCATACAATACAACAAACACGTGACATATGAATTTTTTTTTTATAAAGATAGGTATACATAAATAAAAACTCTTGTTTGATATATTGAAAATAATTTATTCAAGTATTTCATAATGTTTATATATACAATTAAACTTGATTACAAAATGTCCAAATGTCATGATAATAAGGATGGAGATGTCGACACTAAGTCTGTCTTTTGACCCACCTGAGCTCACAAGAAGTACTCCTTAAGCTTCTATCAATAAGCCTCAACTAGGATATCTATCAAGCCTAAAAACCACAATTACAAAGGAATGAGCTTGCGACTCAATAAGCAATTATTAAGATAAGCGTACATATAGATCTTCTTAAGAACTAATTAAAGAGAAAAATATAATAAAATAACTAAAAGTGGACTACATGGCCGTATATCAACCCGTATAGTCTACTGGTTCCAAACCTCTGTCGGGACACGACGTCCTGAAAAGATTCAACAACAAAGAGATAATAGAATATAATTGACAATATTATAATTACCAATAGCACTGCATAAAGTGCGTACGAGAGTCCAAGTGAGGCAGGAGCAAGTGAGAAATAAAATGTCAAGCTCAATTAAAGAATCTTAACGATAGATTCAACTCCAACTCAAAATATGAAAGTTGTAGAAGACTCTTTAAAGTTTCTATAACATTAAACCACGCCTCATTTGGAGCTCTATAACTCAAGTTATGGTCAAAATATGAAGACAGAAGTGTGCTGAAGAAGGGATGACTCATCACGACTTGGCACACTGTGCCGAGTCGGTACCCCGAGTTATAGGTATGACTCAGCATACTCGTGCTAAGTCGGCACAGTGCCAGGAGGCTCAACCTGACTGGACCCTTCAGTCCATATCACACTCTTTTGGCTATAACTCCCTCTACAGAACTCGGATTCAAGTCATTTAAGAGGCTATGGAAAGATACTTCAAAGGATTACAACTTTCATGAAGATACCTAGACTTAATTCGTTTGTATGGATTGACGAAAATGCCCTTGAATATTCATTAAAACATAACAATCCTTCCCGCACTTGAATATAACTCAATTCAAGCCACAATAAGAGTTCTAAGCATTTAAAACATCATTATTGGTGTCTTATATACACCAATTCACACTATTCAATAATTCACATTTCTCAAATCATCAATCTCACATTAAAGCCATATTCAACATAATTTATATGAACATAATGCAATAATGCATATTTATGCTTGTTAGTTATCCGGCCGGAATTCTCAACACATGTTCACACTTATTACTCACAAGATCACTTTTGTTTTTCTTTTCTTTCTATTCTTTTTCATATATCCATGGTCATTCCTGAGACTCTCTACCCAGCTCAGTCTCAGATCTCACACGTATGTGCATATATATATTTATCACATGAATGGCCACATCTGAGACTCTCTGCCCAGCTCAGTCTCAGATCGTGGAGCTCAATCTCTACACACACATGTGTTTTCATCACATTCCTCATATTATGCCATATGCATATATTTCATATTCACACTATACCACCTCAAGTGGTATTCATATTCAACATATATTCATCATGCTATCTCATATTAACAAAATTATATATTCTTCACACACAAGCTCTATTGACCATCCTATGGTCTCCCAACCATATATATATATATATACATACTTATCAATCTTGCCATTAAGGTGGCAATCACAAGCCAATGTAATTAATTAGCTATAGTTACATGAAAATTACTATATGTAAGCATTGAATTAATAATCACTTACTAAAATGCTTCAACTCCTTCTCAAAGCAAAGATCCCTCTATTGAGTAGGGTTGCACTTCCTCTTCCAACTCTTACACACCATATATATCAATTCCAAAAAACAACCATCACAATCATTTCAAATACACAAAGTGCTCTAAAATCAATATGACTTAAAGCCACACACACAAATCTAAAACCCTCCAATTTGTTACCAAAGCTAGGGTTTTGAGTCTTCTTCCAATTCCAATTAGAATCACTCAAATAGGACATGTGTGGAATTACTTATGGATTTTAGAATCCATTTGACTAAAATAAAGCATCACTGTGAGCAACATAATGTCCGACTCTATTTGACCCTTATAACAATGAATTCAATTTAAACTCAAACTATAAAACTTGTAAAGGACTCTCTGAAGTTTCCAAGGAGTCTAACCTCATTCAAATCAGAGCTATATAGCTCTAGATATGGCTAAAATACATAGGCTTAAAAATCAGCAAAAATAGAGCACGAGATTAACTACTAAAAACTCTATCCAAACTCAATCAAAAACTCAATTCACTTATCAAAAGGTGTTCTTGCACTTAGGAGGTTACTAATTACAGCTTAAACTCCCTACTTCTCAGCCAAATCAGCTCTCTCTCTCTCTCTCTCTCTCTCCAAATCCCTAATTTCTCTTGAAGATAATTTAGTGCAACTCTCTCTTTTTCACTCACACACACTTACATGTAAAGATGCAAAGTCATATTAGAGCTGAAGAAGATCAGACCAAATTTTGTGATATTTATAACCAAACATCCACTTTGGTTCTTAATGAATTACTCTTCTTCCTATCTAGTCCCTAAACTTATTATTGTTTCAATCAAGCCCTTACACTCTAGTCCCTTTCTACCATTTCAACACAATCTTAAACTTAATTAAAACCCACCATCTAGCATGCATAAAATGTATTACATACATCATACTTACGTATGTTTTAGGGCGGGTGTTATAGGTTCTCTCCTATAATTCTATTAATACATCAATTTTCTTTAATGTTTTATCTTATCTTATGCTAACTGGGTATTGGGAAAATTAGTCTTGCATGTCCAGGTTTTGATATTAGGTTTTTATATATTAAAAAAAGTTATGGTTAGAGTAGTGCTTAATGTAATTGAAGTTTGTAATTTACTTTAACAGTAGATTTAAGCTAAGATGGAAAGTACCCTAACTTGTGTTATGTTGTAAGTGTTGACTTTGCCTTCATTTGAGTTCCTTATTACTTTAAATTTTGAGATTTTAATTCTATTGTTGGTTTATATATAAGATTTAAACTTATTGTAATGTAAGTTTTGAGCTAAACTTATCTAATTGTTAATGATATTATTTTATATGTGCTGGCATGATAAGATTTTAATGCCTGAAATTATATGCAATGAACATATTTAAATTTTAAAGTTTTACCAAGTCCAATGTTGTCAATTTATAAACTTAAGCGCAAATAATGAAATTGAAATGTAAGTGTGTTGAGTGTGCCCTTATGGAAAATCATAGTTGAATTTGAAAGGATTGAGGTGCAAACATGAATTGCACTTACATTATTACTTATTGTTGTTTTATTGTAATGTTAACTGCACTTAGATTTACATGACTAATAGTAATGATATTTTTTCTTCGATTAAGATATTTTTAAGAAAGTATTTGTTGAAATTCATAGTGGAAGGAATAGTAACTAATCAACAAAAGTTTGCACGATAAGAACATGATGGAATCGTAGATTAGTCTACTAATGTTGTCAGCAAATTTATTCAAAGATACATATATATGTACTCCCAAAATAGAAACATAATCAATGACAAATTTTTTCATGAATATAATGATCAATTCAATCAATATGACAGAGAAACAAGCAACCTTCATAATTTTTTATGATAATATATCAAATAAGGAAAAATATTTTTGCTAACTCTTAAAATTAACAAGTCAATCAATACTTAAACCATTTTTTTGTATATATTATGAAAAAATATCAAAATGGATTATTTATTTTGATAAATTTAAGAGTACTCCCACTAATATTTTTACTAGAAATTTCTTTGACGATAATGGATATATGGATAGATGGTGGTGTGATTTGATAAGATATTAGTTTTATTATTTTTCTTTGATTTTGATTTTAATTATAAATGAAATATTCTGATATTTTTATAATAATTCTAATTTTAGTGGATTCTTATTGTAATATTAACTTCACTTACACTTACATGCTAATAGTAATGGTATTTTTTTTCTCTAGTTAAGATATTTTTAAGAATATTTTTGTTGAAAGTCATAGTAGAAGGAATAGTAACTGATCAACAAAAGTTTACATGACAAGAATAATATGGAATTGTAGATTACTCTACTAATGTCGTGGATAGATTTATCCAGAGATATAGATTTATGTACTTCCAAAATAGAAACATAATCAATGGCAAAATTTTCCATGAATATAATAACCAATTTAAGCAACATTGCAGAGAAACGATTGCAACCTTCATAATTTTTGGTGAAAATGAATTAAATAAGAAAATATACTTTTACTAACTCTTTAAAATTAATGAGTCAATCAATCGTAAAACTATTGTTTTGTATATACTGGGAAAAATATCAAAATAGATTCTTTGTTTTAGTAAATTTAAGAGTACACTTACCATTATGGGCAGATTTATTCAGAAATATAGATTTATGTATTCTCAAAATAGAAACATAATCAATGGTAAAATTTTTCTTGAATATGATGACTAATTCAAGCAATATTATAGAGAAAAAAATACTTTTTCTAACTTTTTACTAAAATACTTTTGGTGATAATGAATCAAATAAAGAAAAATACTTTTACTAACTTTTTAAAATTAATAAGTCAATTAATCCTAAAATCATTGTTTTACGCATACTGTTAAAAAAATATCAAAATAGATTTTTTGTTTTGATAAATTTAAGTGTAGACCCACCAATATCTTTGATAATAATAGATATATGAATGGATGGTAGCATGATTTGATAACGTATTAGTTTATTATTTTCTTTGATTTGGATATTATAAATGCAATATATCTAATTTTTTCTATATAACTGACACCTTGTAGGTTTAATTCTGTATTTTTCTTTGAGTTCTTTCTCCATCATATCATAGCTCATGTTTGGGCATTTGGATTTTTATTTTCTAGTGGTTTTATGCATGTATACTCAAGGCCAATTGTTTTCACCATAAAAGTTATTATGTCACTCAAACAAGATGCATGCGCTCTCCAATTATAGTTTAACCCCTTACAGAAGATAGTCACCCTATTATTATCATTCTTTTTCCATTCCAATAAATGTCCTCTTTTGACTGCATAATCTCTAAGCAGACTTCTATAAGAATACACATCATCGAATATATGTCCTTTCTGAAATAAAATTTCTCTATTACTATTGGGAGCAAATAGGATGGCTTTCATGCCCTTATATTTGAAATTCCTCCTAACTCTTTTACCCCTTTGTTGCTGGACACTTTGTGTATCTTCATTGTTATTATCAACTTCACTTGAATTTGCAGCAGCTTCCTTATCTGAGCCAGCATTACTAAGGTCATCACTATCCTCCAAATCTTCAGCTTCCCCCTCAGCTGACTGACTGTCTTCAGAATTTTCAACATTAGTGTTAGCCATCCACTCTAGATCATCATTAGAAAATTGGAACTCATTGTAACACCCGCCCTTTTAGTTTACATATTATGACGTATGAATTTCATTCTATGCATGGTACCTAAGTGGACTATTTTTAGAATTTAAAATAGGTATAAGTGTATAGAAGGACCTAATAGAAAGGTAAGTTTAGAGATAATTACCATATTATAAAGTTTTGAGGTATTGTGTAATATACCCATTTCTTTAAGGAGGCTTATGGATATTATGTATATATATATATATATATATATATATATATATATATATATATATATATATATATATTAGTCAATTAGATATTTATTATTATTATTATTATTATTATTATTATTATTATATTAAGGATAATATAGAGGGAGACTTTAGGGATAGGCAACTTGGAGGTTTTTGATTAGTGGCTTGTATGTATATGTGTGTTTTTGTGGTGTGTGTTTTTGTAGAGAAAGGAAGAAGAAGAAGAGTGAAGAGAGTGTAGAGATTTTGAGAGCTTGTGACCTTACTCTAGTGATCAATTCATGTAAGGTTTTATATTCATTAAAGTATCAATTGGTAAGTTCTCCTTGTGTTTATGATTGAATTAAGTTGAGCCTTGTTGTTGATTAAATTCGGGTAAGTTTTCTCCTGTTTTTCAGTCCTTTTGTTATTGCTCTAACTTGAGGTATAGGGCTCTAATTTGAGTAAATTTAGACTCTTTGGAAACATCAGAGAGTCTTCTATAACTTTTATTTTTTGAACATGGATTGATTTTGTGGTTATGAAGGCTAAATAGGGCCGGACATTTCAATGCTCATGCTAAGTGCTCATGTATACCCAAATGGATTTAAAAATCTATAATTAATTCTCTATATATGCTAATTATACAATTATAATTGGTAATGAAAGTAGACTCATTTAGATAGAGTTTATATAAATTTGGTGAATTTAAGATGAGTCTATAATTTTTAAGAGTATCATGAACTTCATGTATCAAATCTAACAGCAGTAGTATATAGGTTGATTTGTGAATTTTCTTGTATATTGGTTATTTAGTGATATATAGAGTTGTAGAGCTTCAAATTAAGTAAGGTTTAATGCTTTGGAAACTTCAGAGTGTCCTCTACAATTTTATATTTTGAGGTTTATCTAATTCTGCTGTTAAGACTGACTAGCAGGGCTCTATATTTTCGTGCTCATGTTGTCAACTCTATTTTTCCTGTTTTACCCGAGTTGCATTAAAAATTCATAATTAATTCCATACATGTCCAAATTGAGTAATTCTAGTTGAGATTTTAAGTAAACTCATATGTCTAGCTTCAATATTATTTTCATAATTTTTGGACTTATGTGTTATTTGGACACATTGAACTTTGAGCATCTAGTTACCCTTTTGTGATTTTAGGGTGAATTGCTATGCTTGCTTGTTGAAATTGGCACATGATAGTGTGTAGGAGTTGATAGAGCTAGAGGAAACTATATTCAATAGGGGGAGCTTTTATTTAAGAAGGAGTTGAAGGCTTGAGGTAAGTAATTATCAATATAATACTTACATGTATTTATTCTTCAAGTAACTATAGTTATTTAACTATGTTGAATTGTGTATACCATTTAAATGGCAAGATTGATGAATATATGTGTATATTGATGTGAGACCATTGAATGGCCAATTGAGCACGTGTTGAAAATATTGGCACCTAAGTGTGCAACCCACTTGATATGGTGAGAATATATATATATATATATATATATATATATATGTATTGTTGTGAGACATAATGATATATAAAGTTACATGACTATATTGGTTGGTGTTGGCTATCATTCGTGGTAGGAATGATATATATATATATATATATATATATATATATATATATATATGAGAATATTGAATGGTGGATTGAGAAGGTGTTGTTGTGAATTATGAAAGATACCACATATGTGTTGAATTGTGAAAGCCACTTGAGGTGGTATGGTTTGAACATGAATTATTATGGAAATGATGAAATACATGCATATGCCTTGATGTGAGGAATGTGAGGAAAATGTATGTGTGTGGAGATTGAGCTGGGCAGAGGGCCTCCACGATCTGAGACTAAGCTGGGCAGAGAGTCTCAGATATAGCCATTCATATTATATATATATGTAAGATCTGAGACTGAGCAGGGCTGGGCAGAGAGTCTCAAGAATGGCCACGGGTATATGAAAAAAATATATATGAAAAAGAAAAGAAAAATAAAAAGAAAAGAATAAGAAAAAAAAGTGAGCTTTGTGTGAAATGTGTGCGACATATGTTGAGAACTCCGGCCGGATACTAACTTGCATAAATATGCATGGTTGTATTTTGTTATATATATATTGAATGTGAATTTGGTGTGAGACATGATTGTGGAATGAGCTCCACCTTTTTATGTATTACAAATGTGATAAGGATGTTGGTAAATAATGATATATATGTGTTGGATTGATTGTGAATCCAATGTTATGATAGGAGGGCCTAATTGGCTTATGTGTATTTTGTGTATACTTTGTGTATACTTTGTGTATATGCTTAGTAATTGTTGAATAAAATGAGTGAGTGTTGATGGTGGTTATGAATTATTGGGAATTATATGGTTGGATTATCAGGTTGAGACACGAGCATATCTCAGACCGGGTGGTTAGACATGGGCATATCTAAAAGAAGAGTTATGGCTACAAGCAGACACTAGCGCTTGCCAGTTTCTGGTGCTCGCCAGAAAGGCAGAGATGATAATTGTGATAGTCTGCGAGCAGACACTGGCGGTCGCCAGTTTGGCCTGAATAAGAAATGGCGCTATGTAGTTCACTTCAATTAAACTAATTAAATTGGATTAATTAGTTCTTGAGAAGTTTTAATTGCTGTATTATATTAATAATTGCTTATTGAATCGCAAACTCATTCTTTTGCAACTATAGTTTTTATGTAATAGATAGACTCGCCTGAGGAGTGTGCTTGATAGAACTTGGAGTGTATTTCATTGTGAGCTCAAGTGGGTCAAAGGCATGCTTGGTGTCGACATCTCCATCCACTCGAACATTCATCATTTTGACATTAGGACATTTTGTATTAAATCATGAATCTATTTTAATATAAAGTTATGTATGTACTAAATGTACAATGTTTATATATACTAAGAGTTTTTGTATAAAAATGCATATCTTTTTTTTAAAAAAAAAATTTCTATACCACGTGTTTGTTTATTGTTTGGACACTTGTATTAAAAATATTATTTTAATGGTTGAATAATAAAAAAATTATTTTCACCAAAAAATAAAATTGATGAAATTGTTTTAAAATGTACATTATTTAATGTAAATTTTTAAAACTTTTTCTTATAATTTTTAAGACTATAGAAAAAATTTTAAAAATTTTAATAAAAAAATTGTATGCTTAATTTTTTTTTAGAATTTTACAATTAAATTATATACATTTTAAAAAAATTTTCATCAATTTTATTAGTTGGTGAAAATAATTTTTTATTATTCAATGGTTAAAATTAAAATTTTAATAACTTAATAGTAATAGTTTTTCTTTTTAAAAAATGTGTTTAATACAGTCTAGTTTTAATAGAAAAAATACTATTAGGAAAAAAATTTGAAGATCCTATGTCAATTGAGAATCCAAATTAAATCTTATTCCTTAAAATAAGTATTAGCTTATGAATGTTTAAATTTAATAAAATAACTTTAATTTAATTTAATCTATTTGGAAAAAAAATATTTTTAATTAACTATTAAATTTTTTTTAATTTATATAATTTTATTATATTTTTTTTAAAAAGATATCTAATATAATCTAATTATAAAAAAAGAAAAACTTAAAGGCAATATCAACTTCAAATTAAGAGTCATCTCCAACCTACAACCGTGCACTTTTAGCAACAACAATATTGGCTTAGAGAGTATTTGGTATAGCTGTTGGGAGGAACTGTTAGCTGTTCACTTCTTATTAGCTACAATAAAAGTATTTGGTTAAGTTTTTAAATTGGTAGCTGATAGCTGATAGCTGATAGGACACTAAATAACTCCGTTTCATATCAGTTCCAATTTGCTTTGAAGAGCTACCATGTCCCGCTTGCATTTATCAATCCTGTTAGAGAAGCTGGCATTAAGAGTTTTACCCCATACACTTAAAGCTCACCCATATTGATTTATTCTTGTGTGAATAGCAAGACCTGAGGTGGTTGCCCAAATTTGAGAAATAAACTCCCTACAGTCCGGTTTGTGAACCCAGAAATTTTTGAATTTAAAATGTTTCTCTACTCACTAGTATATGCGCTTGATAATGCGTAAGAAGATTGGTTAGTGATATGAGCTAACAGCAGGGAGAGTAACAACTGATGCTTCAGGAAATAAAAACCACCAAGCACTGTTACCAAAGGCCATGTCCAGCCGTTCCTGGATCCATCAAGAAGATCCACGCCCTCTGTTCCAAGTGAAGCGGTGACCAATCCATCCCAAATCATGAAGACAATGGTCAAAGATTGTTTGTTGAAAGTCGTTGAAAAGCCAAGTTAGATGTTAAACCCATCCCTTCTTGTCGAGAGGAGAAAGGAGATCATTGAAGTCACCTAAAATAACCCAAGGAAGATTAGATATCTGACTTAAAGATCGCAGTAAGGCCCATGAGTCTCAACGCCGGTGACGTTTAGGGAATCCATAGTAGCCAATAAAGCACCATGATCCGAGGTTGTCAGAGGAAATTACTGCATCAATGAAATTTCTTGACGAGCCAGTAATTTGGAAAAGCTCGTTTGTCTTCCAGAGCAGAGCAATGCCTCCCCCACGCCCTTCCCCTTCAACCATAAAGCTTCCTTCAAAGCCGATCTGATCCCTAATTTCTTCGATCCACTAGGTGCTAATCATAATTTCCATTAAAAAAATGATGGTGAGTCTCTGTCTTGATCAGATCTAGTAAAACTTGGACAGTCCTTTGATTCCTTAGGCCACGCACATTCTAGCTTAAGGTACTCATGATAATACAGTGAATGATGGAAGTACTGGAGGGTTGAGGGTTAAGCAAGAAGAGTAGAGAGATAAGAGTGCTGAAGCATGGAGGGTTAAATAAAGCAAGGAGATGACAAGATTAGGAGAGAAGAGGATTATCGTAAAAGGTTAAGCAAGGAGAGTAAAATGATGAGAGTGCTGAAGCATGGAGGGTTGAAAAAGTAATGAGATGGAGGGCTATCGGAGAGAGCTATCGGAGCTGTATATTATCAAAGCTTAAAACATGAAATTCTCTACTCTGCTCAAGCCTTCTCTAGACACCATTATTAGAACCTAAAAATTTCTTATTATACCTTGATACCCAATTCGTGCTTTTGTTATAATTCAGAATCATGACCATTATTCATTAAGTATAACATATCAGACCAACAAAGCATTGTAGGGGTATTTAGATTGAAGTTGTAAAACTTAATCTAGAATTCATTGATAACATGGTGCTACTCTATATATAGAGAAATGCCCTCATAAATTTAGGTTGATTTTTATTTTTTTTCACATGTAAAGGAGATAAAAAGACATGAATTAAATGATTTTTTAATATCTTTTTTTTATAGGAAAAGGGGAGGGGTAGGGACTCGAACTCGAGACCCTCCATACTGCCAGTGAAAGCCTTAGCCACTAAGTTAAGGGTGCGCTGACGATTTTTTAATGTCTTAAAGCGAACTTATTGCTATCAGACTATTCAAACTTGTTATTTTCTCTTAGATCGAAAAATAATTTAGATTTTATTAATGTGATGGAATAAATGAAAACATTTCAGCCCACTATTCATAAAGAGATGGCAAACTTATTATTATTATTATTATTTTGGTTATAACATTATTTGTAGTTTTGAATGATTATTTATAATATTTAGATGAACTATTTGTTATCTTTCAATAGTTTATAGAAGGAAAATTTAAATTTTGAACTAGTGTTTTGTTGAATTTAACTTTGTTCGAATAAAAGAAAATTTTATTTGTTATTTACTAATTTATATATTATGAGTTATTGTTATAATTAGTTTTTGGCTACCATATTGGGGGTTCCTT
>CATIWO010184977.1:0-30732 GCA_949673435.1 Macaranga tanarius
GCTAAAATCCTAATTAAGGTAAGAAACTAAAAAAAATAAAATCGTAGATAAATATAATATTATCCCTACTTAAATAATTATCCTACTTAAATAATTGAATAAACCTATAAAACAAATAACTAAAATAAACTAAAATCATCAAATGTAACGTGCAATTGCATATTTCCTACAATTGTAGCAATAGCTTTATGTTTTGGGAAACTTGCAATTGCAACAGTACTTGCGACCTTCATTCCTATTGTCTAAGTCTTCAGCCATTCTCACTCAAAACGCCCCACGTCACCAACCTAGAGGTATTAGGGGATTGCTAGCTTAGCCAGGTGAGTAGAGTGCTCTTCTGGTGTACGAAGCTCTTATCTTGCACCATAGATTGAAACATTGTTTTATAAACCTATTATACTAAGGTTATACAGAAATGAAAGAGAATTCATTGGCAACAAATTGTTGTTCTCTGCTTGGAGTCCTCATTCGTAGCTATATTATAAGCACACTAACAGATTGCACATCAACATATTATACATCTATCGACTGCATTACAAATTTCAACTATATGCATTTTGTAATGTCTTAAAAAAAAAAGTCAATCTGACCACTTCTTATCGCTTTCATTCTTACATTAATTATTTGTTTTATGGTAAAATTCTTTTTTTTGTAGCTAATACTTTTAAATGGCCCATCTAATTTGGTGTGGTGGTAAAAGGTTTTAATATATGTTATTAGATGTGGGGTTCAATTCCCACCCTTCCCCTTCCCCTCTAACTACTAACAAATATTAACACATTGTCTATTGAAAAAAAAAAAAAAATTCAAAATGCTAAAAAAGTTTTGCTCCCTTATATCTGGTTCAATTTTAGGATTATTAAATTCATATGATAAAGAATGCCGAAGGTAACAAATGCAAAGCATGTCCTACCAAAATATCTTTAGAGTCTAGCGATATTATTCGAATAAAACTGAATTAATTAAATCATTATGTTCTAATAAAGTATTTTCAAAGTCCAACAATACTATTTAAATCAAACAAAATTATACTGTCTGAATTGAATTGAATTGAATTATTAGAGTCTAAAAAAAAAAAAAAAAAACTTCAAACTCCCTCCAACCCTAATATCAACAAGCTATCACCCTAATATCCTAATCCAAGTATCAAACGTTATTTCCACGCGCCAAAAACAACGTGTAAAATACAAAAACACAATAACAATAATAATAACACAACTCCCTGGCGCAAAAAACACCATCAATCAAACCCTAACTGAAACAAACAAACAACACAACCAACCAACCAACCAACATCTCTTCTTCACCTCCACTCCAACCCCACGCTACCATTTCCCAAAACCCTAATTCTCTTCACAATTCCCATTTTATCCTCACCCATTACCAATGCTTTAAAAAAACACACCTCCGCTTTCTCCTCGATTCCCCTCATTGCCTCCCTCCACCATGTCCGGCGATCACCGGGAGCTCACTCCGGTCACCGCAGAAGGAAACGGCGTCGTAGCAGCTGTTGATTCCATTAAACCTCCTCCTCCTCCTTCTGCTGCTGCTACTACTAATGCTATTACTCCCCCTCCGGTTGTGGCTCCTGTGACGCCGAGTCAGAGGCTTAGGTTAAACCCTAATAAGGATCATAAGCCGGAGAGCTATGAGGATCTAGAACTGGATTTTAGTCCCTCGGTTTTTAGCTCATTGGAGAGATATTTGCCGCCGAGTATGCTTGGTGCTAGTAGAGAAGATAAAGTTAAGTTCATGACAGAAATTCTTTTGAAGTACTTCCCTCATGGAGAACGAACTAGGGTATGTACCTTCACAATTTTCAATTTCTTTGTATAGAATTGTTTTATCAGTGAGAATTTGGAGGAAAAGTGGTGAATTTTCGAAGTGAATTGAATTTTTTTTATAAAGAAATAAAAAAATTCTTCTTCTCTGTATCTTCATCTTGAAATTATTCATTTTTGTAATAATTGTAAATGTAGCATCTGATGCTAGAGAATTGTTGATCTCTGTATTTTAGGGTTTCTGTTTTTGGTTTTTTAACGGATATGTTGTTTGAGTGAATGTTGAAATGACGATAATGTCCTTCCCTTCTGTTTTTTGCTCATTGGATATTCAGTGCAAATTAATTAAATTTGTCAGTTATATATATATAGGTATTTATATGTTGAACTTTGGATGTGGTAGTTGTCATCAGGACTGAGCAGAAAGGTTGAAATAATTAAGGGTGTGGATTACTGCCCTCTGAGTAAACCTCAAACTTTCTTTGAAGCTGATGCAGTTGCTATAGATTTATGGGCCTCGGTACAAAATTGTAAATTCCCAGTTTGATCTTACAAGTGTATTATGGTTGCATACTTAGTTCAGACAGGCAATCAGATTCAATTTTATATATTCCCACCCCTGATCATTGTAGTTTATACAAAGTTCCTTTTTCTTTGCAAGATCTTTGCATTGGTTAAAGCATCTTAACTTTTTTCAAGTCAGCATATGCAAGCTCCAAAGCAATGCATATGTGATTGATATAGTTGCCATTGTAGTTTATGGTACCAATCTTATATTCATTCCACTGCCCCCTGTTCTTCTCCTCCTCGCCAAGAGAGGGAGAGATAAGGAGATGAGGTAAATAACTGTTTATATGGTTTTTAAGTATGTTTTCTGAAAGTTTCCCGTAATATTCTTCTTTTCTGGCTTTTCTTAGGCTCAAAGGCATAGAGAGTACAGGCAGAAGATAATATCAAATTATCAGGTATGAGGCTGGATATATATTTAGGCTTTCAATAGATTCAGATGGATACATATTGATTGTTTTTTCTCCTATTTAATGTCATGTAGAACTGTATTATATCTTTACACCTTCACATTGAAGCGGTGTTCTGTAAGCCTGCTGGCTAGAAACAGAACTATGAATTTGCAATGCTGTTCATACTTTTACTAGTCTCCTTTCAGAATCCTGGCCAATCTGCCTAGGTCTCTCTTCTCAGGAAAACAAAAGATGACACTGAAAAAAGTGAAACTTCTGCTAGCTATTTTTTTCATTCTCATCTGCTGTGTGAAATGATATGATTTATTGTTAATAAAAATGTTTTAAAATTCTTTTAAATTTATCGAAGAAAAATTGTTCACAACTTGGCAAAAATATGTAGAATTGAGTGGAAATCCAATGGTGATAATCTCCTGAAACGTGAAAGTGTTCTTGTAAAAGAAATTGGTGACATGCCTGGGTGTACAGCTAGATGGTAGTGGAGCAATTGAGAATGAACTTACATTTTTAATATTGGCTGTCTTTTACAATGATCTTGAATTATATTTATGTTTTCTCTCTGAAGTGCTTATGTGTCCTTTGTCTTAGAAAGTAATGGAGCTTGGGAGTTGCTCTCATGTTTATATACACTGCTACCAGATGATAATTTTCTGCGTATATATATCTGTCTTTGCAGCCTTTAAATAGAGAGTTATATGCGATGCATCCCGCAAGTTTCTTTGTTCCTTCATTTATAAAGGCAATTAATGATAATACAGAGGAAAGTTTTAGAAGCATAATGTCTGAACCCTCTCCTGGTCTATTTACATTTGAGATGCTCCAGCCGCACTTCTGTAACTTGTTATTAACTGAGGTACATCTTGCTCTATTTTCAGGTCCGTTGCAATAAGATACACTTACAGTTCAAATAACCAAAACATACCCTGACCTTTTTCAATGTTAACAGATCATTTATTTTATCAGTTCTTTACCTTTAATATTAGTAATAATATTGGCTAGGTAACTAAAATTGGCTAAAAGAAAGTTTTACTAGTGACTCAAATTAATATTAATATTAATTTGGTGGAAATTCCGGTTGAGACTTTTGCTGTAGGTTCAAAGAGGAAGGACTGAATTTTTTTAAAAGTTTTTTTTTAAAATATATATTCTAGTGGTTGCATTTACTGGAGCTATTGGTATTGTTGGCTATACAAAGGATCTTGAAAATTTTTATCTTTTTTTTTTCTTCTTCTTTATTTTCTAGTTCTCGTGAAACAAAATTAGAGATTGAAGGGTTGGTACAATTGTTGATTCTTTGTGAAGTATCTTTTACTGAATTTATGTGCATTGAATGAGCTGGCAAAAAATGGTCAATAATGCTGGGTTACCTGTAAGAGGTGATAAAATCAAGGGGATTGGCTAAAATTGAAATGATGTTCTCAGCTTATATTATTTATTTATTTTAATTTTGTTATTTGATAACATTCAAACCGAGAGAAAGCAACTAAAGGGACAATAAGTAATGTGATTAAGCATTCGCCCTTTGTGTAGTCAAATGAGTGGCCAAAACTGTTACCAATGTCAAAAGTTAAGATTAATATTGATAAATCTAAGAGGATTAGCCAAAATTAATTAAAAAGCACACAAAAGGCAAGTCTTTTGCTCATTTGGCCTATTTTCTATTTGAAACCAGATTAGTATGTCTCACTTTTCTTGGTTTTTTGAAATCTTTGTGGCAATTTTATTTCCTAGGTTGAACATTTTGAGAAGTGGGTTAATGATGCGAAATTCCGTATCATGCGACCAAATACAATGAATAAGTATGGTGCTGTCCTTGATGACTTTGGTCTTGAAACTATGCTTGACAAACTTATGGATGGTTTCATTCGTCCTATATCCAAAGGTGATGTCTATTTGCTCATGTTATAGTATTGGATCTGATTGGAAGATAAATAAATGTGAGCATGCGTGTATTTTAATTTTTCTCCTATGCAGTTTTCTTTCCCGAAGTTGGTGGGTCAACTCTCGATTCTCATCATGGTTTCATTGTTGAATATGGTAAAGATAGGGATGTTGAATTAGGTGAGTTCTTGTTGACCACGTTCTTTTGCTAAATATTGTGCCTATTCTTATTTGAGTTGCTTGAAACTGTGTATGACATTGAGACCCTGCACATAACTTGATCATGTGTTGTTGCAGTGTGCTAGTGTATTATTCTGACTTATGCTTGATTTGTGGATGAGTTGTTTGGGCTAGCTTATGCAAATGTGTGTGCAAACAAATTGATATATGTCTTTGAGCAAGTTATATCTTTTCTTTAATGTGATGCAATGCAATTAATATAATAAATTGCTGAAATTCATATATGCTCTTTTGGTGTCTTTCCCGTCATTCTCTTTGTCCTTATGCTCGAGGTCATTTAGATATTTCATGGTGGCAACTTCAATTGGGTTGCTGCAAAACCCATTAAGATGTAGATAATTCTAATTGCATCAATGAGTAGTTAAATATTAGAAGGTCTTGATGAAGAGGGTAAAATAAAACAGAGGATGCTATGAAGTAGATGCAAATTGGGAAGGTTGTATGATCTTATTGAATTCATATCTAGCAGTATTTATGTGATAAAAATTTGTAAAGTAGGGTTTTGTAATCGTGGACGCCTCATTGGGAATAATTAAACCATACATTGGTGGAGACTGGAGAAGCTGAAATTCAAGTTTCCACCTAACTTTGGGCAAACTTAGTCTGGCTTTCATAATTTATCAAAAATTATAAACCTGAGGCTTACTGATTAAAAAAAAAAAAAAACATGAATGAGAACAACATGTAAAGACCAATAGTAATAGAATAGAAATAGAAAACCAGGAAACATTTTGCTTTATTAATGAAAATCCATTTTCTTAAATTACATGTGGAAGAGAAAAAAGAACAGCATTTAGAAGAATAACCATTAAAAAAATTCAATTGAATGGAAACATGAGGTTCTAATAAGGAAAAAGGTATTGATCTGGTTATGCTTAAAATTTCGTTCTTGAATGCGATATAAATATTAGTACATTTTGTGGGGAAATGAGGGGAAAAAATGACTTTTCTATAAACATTAAGGAAGAGAACTTTGTGAATTGCTATTGGAAAGGGAGAAATGGCAACATTTTGGTGATTTTGACGTGTTTGCACTTTGCAATTAGCAGAGTGGGCACTAGGAGAGGAGGCATCCCCACACAAAAGAACATAGCACTAGTAATATCCGCCATAGGATCCTTCTCTCTGTTGCAAGGGCATTTTATTGACAGAATACAATGTTGGCTGCCAGGGCAATACCCATTCTGCTTCCCAATCAGCTTGTCATATCCAAACAATCAAAGTCATTGGACTCCTACATTCTATCAATGATTGCGAACTTAAGTGCATGTGATTTGATTATATCTTGAGCAGAGAAGTGTCCATGCTTGCAATTTCGGTAAATTCCTTAATTAATTGACCGTGAATTTGGACAATGAATTTACAAGGCTGCACCTGCATTTCTGATATCATAGAATGTACATGCATGTGTACGAATATAAGATTAAGTTTAAATATCTGTTGGTTGCAATTTAACAAATACACTCACCATGCTTGTTAAAATTTCAAGTTGTCCATAGTGATAGCATAAGCATACTTTCTAAAACATATCATTCTGTACACAGAACAGATATACTTTTGTTTGATTTCATATCCTATCAAAACCATTGAATCTAAATATAAGTCATTATTTTCATTTGTAGGCTTTCATGTGGATGACTCGGAAGTAACTTTGAATGTTTGCTTGGGTAAGCAATTTTCTGGTGGAGACTTGTTTTTTCGGGGAATACGATGTGATAAACATGTAAATACTGGAAGTCAATCAGAGGTATGTTTGTCTTTGTGTTTGGAGCATTTCCTAGGAGAAAAACAAAGCAAAGACTTAAAGTATATTATTAATTTTTCCAAACTAAAGCCTCCTTTTGGTTTTTCCTTGTCACTACACAGTCAGTGGGTTCTAATTAAATCTGAAGGAACAGCCTAGTCAACTGGACTAGAGTGAAGATGTGTATTTGTGCTTGTGCCTGATATAAAGGTTATTGCAAATGCTGGTTCTCTTGTTATTTCAGTTTTGAGGATCAGCATTTTAAAGAATGTATCCCTCTAATGGCCTTATAAGTTTTTTGCATGTCGTAGGGCTAGAGTAACAGCATGTTTTATTTTATGAAGATATTAGATTTGTGGGTGCTACTGGCTAAAACTTTGACCATGGATTGGTTGGCTTGTAGGCAATTAGTGACTTATCTACTGTTTTATTTTTATGATTATTGTCTTTTTGGAACCCATAATTGTGTGCAACTATGACTTTTGTTTTATAATTTGTGGTGTGTGCCATTTTTCTTATTAATATTAGTTTTTTTTCTTTTTGTATTTTATTTTGTATGGTTCGCTTCATAGGGTCTTTTCTATGAAAACAGGAGATCTATGATTACAAGCATGTGCCTGGCAAAGCTGTGCTTCATCGTGGTCGTCACAGGCATGGTGCTAGGGCCACAACAGCTGGTCATAGAATTAATTTGCTCCTTTGGTGCAGAAGGTGTTTACTTTTCTTGTCCCACATTACCTGTTTTGACTTATTAATAATCTTCCTGTATCTTCATCCAGGCAAGAAATTAATTTTGGTTCATTTTTTCATATCATGTCATCAATAGTCATTGTTAATTTCATCATGTCATTTTCCTTTTAAAATTTGACCTGTCATTTCATTGTTCCATTACTACTCACGTAAAACTTGTAGTTTTTAAAGTATCTATTACTTACAAATCATGTGAGGCAAGATCTGTTTCCTGTTTGTGTATCAGCTTTAAGATAATATCAATTTTCAATCTATTAACATCTAGCTTTTCTACTATATTCTTATTTCTCTAGTCTTTTGCTTTGTTAATAAAAAGTTATTGCAGGTGGTTCCACTTTAGTTTTTCCACAAATTTCTTCATTATAACATTGTATAGTGTTGTAATTTCTTTGGAAGTTTCAACAACACATTTGGTGCTATAACTGCTTTGGAATTTTTCTCTACACATCTGGATGTTAGTTTCAATTTAGCTCTATTTTTGACTGACTTCCAGTGTAGATGGAAATCCAGTTGGCATCTTATTCTTTTTCTTTTGTGCTTGTTTATTCTGATAAGCTTTAAATTCAGCTTTTCTTAAATTTGCCATTAAGAAACTTGGTTGGGTTTATAGCATTTGTGTTGTCTCTGTTACAGTTCAGTATTTAGAGAGATGAAGAAATATCAAAAAGATTTCTCAACTTGGTGTGGAGAGTGTTTGCGTGAGAAGAAAGAAAGGCAGCGAGTATCTATTACTGCTACCAAGTCGGTAAGTTTAATCTTGTCTTATTTTTTTGGTGGTAGTTCATTCTGCTGTTATTTATTTTTCTCTTTGTTTCTTTTGGAAGTTTTACATTTATACATAATGGTACGCTATACAATGATATTATAACTGCTAATTATCTGAAAGCTTGTAAATTGTAATGCTGCTGGAGATTGGAAAGCATTGATATATATCTGTGCTAGACTTTTAGATACTCTTGGTTTGAGCCAAATATTTATTAATTCTTGGTTTGGCCTTTTATAGTGTGATTGTTGTTGTTAATAAAAAGCTGACTAGGATCAAACATCATCATTTCTTACATACATGGGGTTCATATGTAAATTTCTGTTCATGCAAAACAATTTCAATAGCTGTCAAAATTTATTATTTCTACAGTATTTTTGCAAACTACATAGCAAATGCCTGTGAGATTGCTGCCAAGGTTTTGTCGAGTTGAATGTTGTTGCAAAGATGACTTAGTTAGATAGCAGCCATTGCAAAATTTTGAACTGGGTTTTCTTTTCCATAATATTTTTGTTCTTTTTTAATTTCATTATATATTGTTTTTCCTGTTTATCTTCTATAATTTCAGCCTGAGGTCTTTCATGTGTCAAAGCCCTATTGGTATCTTCATGTGGATAGTTCCATCAGTAATGTAATGATATATTGACAGAAGGTTAACAGTATAATGGATAAGTTGGGAGAGGTTTTCTAATTTCGCTTTATTTTTGGAAAAGTTTGAAACAAAGATGAGGGTGGTGTCTGTGGCATTCTCATTTTGTAATTCTGACCTGGATGAGCAATCTTCATAGTATTATGTGAATAATTTGCATGACTTTATTTTTCCCATATGTAACACTGTAAATTTTTTGCTCAAAATGTGGGGAGGACTTGTGACATCAGCTTTAATAATTGCCTGCAATACAACCTTTACACGCATCTATTTGTCGGCTGAGGTTCACCAGAGGTGAAATCTTAGATTTCATGAAAATTGTAAATCGAGAAAATGCAGAAGAAAATTGTAGTGAAGTACAAACATAGAACGGCCTGTTTGGCACTCCTTGTTTACCTTTTGTTTTCTTCAGGATTTGCATGCCACAGCCCACAGCCCTCGTACTACATGAATAAACTTCTGTATGTACTCGTTGCTGCTTAACGAAACTCTACTAAATTGATACTTAATGAAGTTCATAATTTCATATGTTTTGCAGGAGTTGCTTAGGAAAGAGGGTGAATCCACAACATAACCAATCTTTACAGTTGTAACGTTATTAGGTGATTGTAAAATTATGTAGCTTCAACAAGATGGCTTAGGAATGGTTTTTGTTGACCTTTAGAAGTTCACTTCTGCAATTAATCTGGACATGCATAGTTGTAATGTATAAAATTATGGTAGAATCTTGTTTGTAGCAGAAGCATGCCTAGATCTTTTTGTAAAAAGGTTCAGACCTAATATAGTTAGCATTTCTAACTTGAGGGAAAATTTGGGTACTCTTCCAAACCACATTGGAACTGTCAATAATTTTGTAATTTGTAATTTATAATTTATATGATCTTCAATGAAGCTTTATTTTCTTTTATTTTCTCTGTTTTCCTTTTCTTGGATTTGCACTACAGGAAATTTATTTGCATTATTAGTATTTTTTTAGTTAATATGGTTCATCAGTTAAAGAGTAAAGACAAATGCATAATATGTGACAAAATGGCTTTCCTTCAAATAATTTATGTTGTTCATCATCAGCATTAATTCTTGAATCAATAATATGATCAGTTGCATATTTTCATTGTGAAAAATGTGTGCACTAATTATTTAATTAATATTTAAGTATAAAAAGGCATAATTTTTTTAATATAAGATAAAATATTTATTTAATATTTGAGTTAAACTATGGTTATTTTGAAATTGAGCAACTAATACTATATGCAAATTATAGTATTTCAATATTGATTTTAGTAGTAATAAAACCTCTAAATATCACAAGAATAAACACCAAAAAATTTCCTATACACATATTTTCTAATTTTTAATATTTAAAAAAATAACAAAATAATTATCAATTTTTATATACATAAAAAATAAATTAAAAAATTAAAAAAAAAAACCAAATACGTTTTTTTGTAATATAAAATTTTAATAAAACATAATTATTTGAAATTTTTAAATATTAAAATTGTGAAATATATATATATATATATGAACCCACAGGCACGCACGCATCCCTCCGTCAGAGTGTTTCTGAAACGAAAACGAAGGTTACAGGGCACTCTCCTTCTCTCTTCGGGTAAGCTTCTTCTCCTTTCCTCTTTCAATTCATAGCTTCTATATAAACAATCATATCCCTAATAGGAATCTTATTTTTCAGGTAACGTTTTCAACCTCTCTATCTCTCTCTGTATATATGCATACGCGAAGAAGATGATGTCGGTGATGATGATGATGATGATGATGCTGCGCAATTGATTTGTTCGCTCCACCATCGAAGACGATTCTAATCGCAACAACAACACAATTGCGCAATTCCTTTCTATAAAGGAGACGCTTTTCGCACTTGTTTCTCCTTATCTCTGTATTCCATTTTCAGTTCTTGTTTTGTTTTATTTGTCTAATTATTTTAATTAGGGTTAGGGATTTGAAAAAATATCTGCCTAATTTGGTTCCTTTTGTATTCTTGTTCTATCAGTGCAATTTGAATCTAGGGTTAGGGTTTTAGGTTTGCTTTTTTTTTTTTTTTTTTGGTTTCTCTGATTTTGGTGGTGTAATTGTAGTTCTCTCCTCGCGATACTGTACAATCAACGATAATTTTTTGATTCTTTTTTTTTTTACTTATTTGTTTTTTTTCGGTTACTTTTGTGGAAGATATTGCCGTTAAGTTTTGTGCTTCAATTCCCCGATATTAAAAAAAAAAGAACTGAAAAAAAAAAGAAACAGAAGAAAAAAATTTATCTTTTTTTGTTAATAAAAGACTCAAAAAGAGAGTAATAAAATTTGAAAAAAAAAATAATAACAAATGGGGAGCCCAGGATTAGGCACTCGAATTAACGGGCAGCAGCAGCGGTTAGGCATTACAGAACCCATATCTTTAGGTGGACCAACTGAGTATGATGTGATAAAGACCCGAGAGCTTGAAAAGGTTTTGTTTATTCTACTGTTTGCTGTTCTGATTTATTTATCAAAAAAGCAGTTGTTTTGTCTGTGCTTACTGAGTTGTTCTGAGTATTATGCGGGTATGTTTAGTTTTTGCTAGATGCTGGACTGTATGAGAGTCAGGAAGAGGCTGTCAGTAGAGAGGAAGTGCTTGGAAGACTTGACCAGGTTGAAATTCAATTTATTTCCTCTGGCACTCATTAATTGTTGAAAGCATACATTCTGTTTTATTTTCTGTTAGTGCTTTTGTTGCCAGTATATTAAAGCACTGAAACTATAATTGTATTGCATCTGCGTTGAATTTTACCATATTCTCTTAGGAATTTTTGGATTTTTTTTTTCCCCCGAAAACAAAATAATAAAAGTATGCTTCATGTTGATGGCATAAAATGGTACAGATTGTGAAGCATTGGGTCAAAGTGATTAGCCGCGCAAAAGGGTTGAATGAGCAACTAGTGCAAGAAGCAAATGCTAAGATTTTCACCTTTGGTTCTTATCGCTTAGGGGTATGTTACTGTTCTTATCCTCCAATTTCTTATTTGCAATTTTCATAATAGAAAGTGGGAGGAATTGCGTAAGGCTGGAAGCAGCAGGATAAGACAAATTATTCAGTGTTTGCTTTGAGCTTAGCTTATTTATTTATTTTGCTTCCGTTTGTGTTTCTGCGGAAATGGATTTAAAGTCAATAAGCTGTTTATTTTATTAGAATTATTTTGGTTCTTTTCTGTCTTCTAGCCTATTTTAACACTGTTAATGAAAGGCAAGTACAATGCAAAATTTGTGAGATATTGATCTCATGTCCAGGAAATGTGTCCTGGATCTTTAGCTGGATTCATGGTCATTTTTCAGAAAGTTAATGAAAGCTACCTTATCAATGTTAATATTGTGCATACTTCATACACCTTTGACATGTAGTTAAGGTTTTGGTGCATGAATTTCTATAACTGCATTATTGTTGTTCTCCCAGAGTTTAAGAATAACTTTTGCCAATTAAGTGGAAGCTTCTGTGCTGTCACATATTTTTTGTTCATTGGTGGAATCATGGCATAGGAGAGCCTTCTTAAGTGGATGTTTAGGCATTAGTTTTCTTTTCTTAATTGAACAGTTGATAGACTGATGAAAAGTTGTTGATTTCTTAGTTGAGGTGATGGATTTTTTATGAATGTGTGGAATGGATGAAAGCAGCATACTTTGGGTTAAGAGAAGGATACTTTTAAATATGCACCTGTGGTTATAGGCTTAGAAATTTATGCGATGGATATTTTGAATAGCTCTCCTCTAGACATGAAATACAAAATGTGATTTAGATTTTGAGAGAAACAACTAAAAGAGCCAATTTTGAAGGCTTTTTCGTCGTAATGCATTTCAATTTCCACTTTAGACATGAAAGACAAGACATGATGTCCTTTCGGTAATAATTTTTTGTATTGTTTAATCATGCATTTTAATTTCTAAAAGGGACAGAAAGAGGCTGAATCGCTTTTTTTTTTTTTTTTAATTATAGTGTAATTGATAAATCCGAAAAAGAGCCAATGATGTTTTTCTTCCTTTGTTTAAAACTCAAAGAAAGAAAAGGATGCATCGTCTTCTGGTCCACACTTAGATTAATGTTTTTAAACTTATGCTTTAGTACTTAGCCTTTTTTTTTTTTTTTTTGTGTGTGTGTGTGTGTGTGTGAAACCTATCTATTCTATCTACTATATATCTTTCTCTTTCTTTTCTAGGTGCATGGCCCTGGTGCAGACATAGACACACTTTGCGTGGGACCTAGGCATGCAACACGAGAAGTGCGATCAGCTCTTTCTTATATATGGTTCTATCTTAGTTTACGTTTTGGCAATGCTTAATGAATCTTAAAGTGCTTCTAATGTTGGTTGCAGGAAGATTTTTTTGGAGAGCTACACAGAATGCTTTCTGAGATGCCTGAAGTGGCAGAGTTACATCCTGTGCCTGATGCACATGTTCCACTGTTGTCATTCAAGTTTAAAGGAGTTTCTATAGATCTTCTTTATGCAAAATTGTCCCTTTGGGTGATTCCAGAAGTAAGTCTTTGTTGAACTAGATATCTTTTTATTTTCTGTGCATTTTGTGTTGAAAACAGTCTTAGACTTGTTTATAAGTCAATGACATGCTTTACTTATTGTTTCTTCTCTCCCATAATTGATGTAGAAATAATGAACTTGGAATTCATTGTGATGTTTTATTTTTGTTTTCTATGAGGCGCTAGTTTTATTTTTCCTTTCTCATTTATTATATATTTTGTTTGTTGTTATATGCATGTTGTCCTTTTTGGAAGATGTCTTGATTACAACCAAGTGGATAAGGGGGATGGTGAGAAAAATTAATCAAGGGTGCTAATCATTTTATTGTTTATGATAAAGGAAAAGAGTCAGTGAAACTATTCTGGTTGAGAATGATTGCAAGAAACTGAAGATAGCAGAGTATACGTTGTTATATGGGCAGATAGGTGCTTTGTTTTGAGTTATTGACTATTTGTAACAAGACATTTCAGTTTAAAAGTGTTACATAGCCACCTTGCAATTGTCTGATTATAAAGCTTCTCTCAAGAGCCTATTTTCTGCCTTTGATTGTTTTTATATGATGATTATATGCAGCTTTTCTTTAATTTTTGTTTTATATTATTCATTTCATGTAAACTTAGCTGATTGGAATTTTTGTATTAATATGGTAATTCATCACAGGATTTAGATATCTCACAGGACTCAATACTTCAAAATGCTGATGAACAAACTGTCCGCAGTCTTAATGGTTGCAGAGTTACTGACCAGATTTTGCGCTTGGTGCCAAATATTCAGGTTTTGGCAGTGATTTATTTTTTTAACACATTTATGCTTTCCCTTTTCAATTTTGGTCGCATTTATTTTGTCTAATTGCATTTCTTTTCCTGAGTGCAGAATTTCCGGACAACATTGCGATGTATGAGGTTTTGGGCAAAGTGTCGTAGTGTTTATTCAAATGTATGATAATATGTGCTCATAGTAAAATGTAATGATTTTGGTTCTCATTTTCTTTCACATTTATTAATTTGTTTGTCTGTTTCTCATCTTCAGGTTTTAGGATTTCTAGGTGGTATAAATTGGGCATTACTTGTTGCTCGCATATGCCAGCTGTTTCCCAATGCACTGCCCAATATGCTAGTGTCTCGGTTCTTCAGGGTATATACTCAGTGGCGTTGGCCAAATCCAGTCATGCTCTGTGCAATTGAAGAAGGATCCCTTGGTCTTCCAGTTTGGGATCCTAGAAGAAATCCGAAGGACAGGTATCACTTGATGCCTATCATCACTCCTGCTTATCCTTCCATGAATTCTAGCTACAATGTGTCATCCAGCACTCTGCGCATAATGTCGGAAGAGTTTCAGAGGGGGAATGAGATTTGTGAGGTATGATTTTGTGATTGATGAGATATCTTTGCTTCTCCCTTTTCTCATTTCACAAATACAAGGATAGTACAAGTGACTTCTTGGTTCATTAGATGTCATGCTTTCTTTCATTCGGATTTCAGACTGTGAATGTCTTTCTGACTGGACAATTAACTATTGATTGTGACTGGGTTGTATACTTTTTTTCCATTGTTTTCCAATTTTCCAGTGTGTTCTAAATCTAAGCTCGTTCTCATTTTGTTTTCTCTGCTCTTCTGCCCAAGCCTGCCTGAGAAAGAGTTTAGGAGACCAGACGTACCATATGGAAAACTCCACTCACTAATGAGAATAGAAAAAAAAGAAAGAAAGGAAATCATGTGTTCAGCATTATTATCCATGTCTATATGGTAGTTATGTCTCCAATGGATCTAGTTGGAGTTTCATTTCTTTTTGCCATTTTCTATCATTGGTAAAGAGAATAATTGATGGGTCAACCTTTTCTTATTGAAGTTTTGTGAAAGTGGAAAATGCCACTCATTAACTATCATTTCTTTTTAGCATGCAATTCTTCAACATTGTCACACAATATTGCATATATCATCATCATTGCCATTTGCATGAATTGATGGCATCTGGTGCTTGTAGGCTATGGAGATCAGCAAGGCTGATTGGGATACTCTTTTTGAGCCTTTTTCATTCTTTGAAGCATACAAGAATTATCTACAGATAGATATTAGTGCAGAAAACGAAGATGATTTAAGGAGCTGGAAAGGGTGGGTTGAATCCCGTCTGCGTCAGCTTACATTGAAGGTGGAGCCCCTCCCTTCTCTTCCTCCTATATGGTTATTTCTAGCTCTCTCTGTCTTTGTGCATGCACGTGCTCATGTTTGACTCCCTTGTCTTATGTGGTGTATTGTGACACTTATTCCAGTTCATTTTTCTTTTTAGATTGAGAGGCACACATACAATATGCTTCAATGCCATCCACATCCAGGCGAATTCACAGACAGATCCAGACCTCTACACTGTTGTAACTTTATGGGTTTGCAACGTAAACAAGGGGTTCCTGCAAATGAAGGGGAACAGTTTGATATCAGGAAAACCGTTGATGAATTTAAACTTTCTGTCAACATGTATGCTTCACGGAGGCCTGGAATGGAGATTCATGTAACACATGTAAAGCGTAGAAATATTCCCAGTTTTGTTTTTCCTGGTGGTATTCGTCCTTCTCGTCCATCAAAAGCAACTTGGGATAGCAGGCGGAGTTCAGCTGAAAAGTTAGCTGAAGGTAAAGGAGTATCTGATGGATTGGATAACCAACGGAAGAGGAAAAGGGTTGACAATGATGTAGCAAATACAATGAAAATTCCGAAGTACTATTCTACTTCTCCCTTGGGCGGGGAAGTTAATAATGGAAGCTCTCCTCCTGGCAATGTTTCTGTTGTCCTTGCAAGTACAAATGGAATTGGGGAATGTAGGGAGAAAACAGCTGAGGATAATATAACAGATGCCTTAAATAATTCAAAAAATTTAGTGGGGTTTCTTGCTCACAACGGTGAACTTAATCCTCCAACTAAAGCTTTGTCCGCTAACAATGAAGCACCATCTAAGGAAGCTGAGAAGCTGGCAATTGAGAAATTAATGTCTGGGCCTTATGTCACCAATCAAGCTTTACCACAAGAACTTGATGAGCTTGAAGATGGCTTTGAATATAGAAATCAGGTTAAAGATTCAGATGCAAATACAAAAGACAGCCCAATGGAATTGTCATCAGCAGATACAACTGCTGCAACACTGGCAAATTCACCTGTGGCTGCACCAGTAATATCCAGCGATGGAGCTGGTGCATCAACTTCTTTATGTTCCAATGGCGGCTTGGAAGAGCTTGAGGTCTTTTCTGCTCCGTCTAGAATTTTCTGATTGCTGATTTGCTAGATTTGCAGATTATATTTTGTTTTCTGTTTTCATATATGTGGTCTGTTTAACTTGCATTGACTCTTATGCTATGGCTCTGCGACCATGCTTGTATTTCCTGTCCTCTTCATGTAAAGAAAAGGCAGAAATTTTGGGTTGATAGGGGTGCTCAATTTTGAAAGAAGCACTTTTATACATACATTCCATAGGCTGTTATTTTTAATTGTCAATCATCTTGTGCTTGCATGCATGGGTGGTACTGGCATTGTTCCATTGACATGTTTCTGTTATTGGTTGTGAGGGCTTAAAAATATGTTTTGCTTTGAAAGGATGCGTATATCCAAGTAAAAATATGTTTTGCTCTAAAAGGATGCGTATTTCCAAGTTATGTCATTGGAATTATACTTGCTGAACACAAATTGGAATAATCCTTGCTGAACACAAGTTATCTTCTCCAATTTAAAGTTGCTTAACTTCATGTTATGTGTCTTTAGGATCTGGTGAACTTGCTATTACTTGTGTGCGTATAAAGTTGACAGTTTTACTGATTTTCTTGTCTGTATTCTGTTGTTAAGCCTGCTGAACTTGCGGCACCATTGTTTCATGCGATCTCTTCTGCAGCACCTGTGGAACAGCGAAAGCCAACTATCAAGTAATTTTCATTGCAATATAAGGGGGGAAAAACAATTAGACTATCATTTTATTTTTAATTTTTGGGAACACCTACCGCAGGTGGACTCTGTTTTTGATCCTTGATCACTTGTTTATCATGGCTTTTATAAGTCGTCTGAAATATCCTTCTTTCTCCATGTTCTACCAGGTTCAATTTCACTTCTTTAGGTAAAGCAAATGGTAGCAGCACATAGAGGGGGATGTCAAGTTTCAGCTGGAGCCAAAGCTAGTGCCCTGTAGTATTCTGTCTTTTTTTTTTTTGGGTACTAGGAGAATTTGAAAAGAAAAAAAAAATCCTCCTGTTGTAGCATTTAACTTCTACAGTTAATAAAGCTTGAATTTTAATCTGAATCTGCTCGCTTTGCTTGTCTGCACATAAGGAAGTGGGATCATTTTAAAGCCTAATTTATGCTTATTACATGTTTATCCTTAAATTGCATATTCCATTACGTTATGAATGATGCAGTGTTTCGAGTTGGGAACATATTCGCTTTGGCAATTTTGAAGGCACTGAATGGTAGATGATGGAATGGTAGATAACATAGATATTTATGAACCTACAGTTGGCATTAATTTTTGCAATTACGGATATATATACAATCCTATTCATAGACAGTCTGGCATTACTCCTAGCGAATATAATTTGGTAGCTTGATTATTTTTCTCTCTTTTAAGCACTAATAAAATATTATTGTGATGTAACCATAATAAAATTTTTAAAAAAATTCAAAGAAAAATTTTAAAAATTAGTGTGTAGGTTTAAAAATTATAAAATTTTTATATTTAGGTCATCTATAGTTTCTAAAAAAAATTATCAATTTTATTTATTAGTCTATATAATTTTTCGTTTGTTAACCATTAAAATTAAAGTTTTCTTTAGTTTTTAGAATTTAATTGTAAATTTTTTTTTTAATAAAAGGTCCAATACAGTTTATTTTTTAAAAAGATAAGTTTCAATTTGGTCCAAAAAAGTGTAGGATCAAATATGCTTCTAGGGTAAAAAGTGAGGGCCTAATTTGGCCCTTTTCCCCAATTCTTGAGGAACAATGAAACACTTGCGTTAAATTAAATAAACATCCTATGTAGAATCCATAACCGTTAGAATGGTATAAAGGAAGCTTTTTTTTTTTTTTTTTTTTTGTGAGATTAGGAAAGCAACTTACGAAGTGGAATCTTAAGGAACATTGAAACCTAGATTTTTAATTATCCACTGGCCTAAGATTTTTTATTCGTTAGCTAACTATTAACGAATATTAGCAAATCATAATATTTTTAGAGATAAATAATTACTAGACTACTGACACTTATATCTGTATGCTTAATTCATAATTCATATATGAAAACTAGAATAAAATCTAAAATTTGTAGGATACAAGTAAATATAATTTAATGAAAAGTATAGTTATAAATAATAGAATGGGTTACCTTTTGGATTAGACTGAGTCAAGCAACAGTTACTAGGGACTGGATTAATCACTTGTCCGACCCAGTCATTAACCCTGCTCGGTTTAGGGACTGGTTCACTTGTTCCACCGGCCAGCTCTAATGACACTGCTTCACAATGTTTTCTGACAGTACACTGCTCAACAACGTTAAAAATAAAAGTCAACTAATGTTACATTCCCTACTCAGTTCCTTACATCTTTCTCTCCTACCTCAACGCACACACGTTCACATACACATAATTAAGGAAAATTTCAGCCTACTTTATATGTATTAATTACATACATTTTACAGTTGAATTTGTAATAAAGAAGAAGCTTGTTATTTCATGTAAATACACATATGTCATGTTGCTTAAATTAAAAATTACTCTTTTAGGTTGTGATAGACATCACGAGAAGCAATGTTATGGGTTAAGAAAAGATAATTTTTTTTTATTATTATTTGAAATGACAGTTTAACGCACATTTACAGGATGCAATTAATTGAAGGGGGCGATAATAAAGAAAATTTGATTCCCCCTTATAATAATATTGCGACAAGAATCATTATTATTATTATTATTATTATTATTATTACCATTCCATTCAACCCTTCATAAAATATTTCACCTAACCTAAATGCTAGAATACCAAAAATACAGGGAGATATATTGCCACTCTCGTATGTGTATGTGTGTGTATATATATATATGAACGCCCTCACTATTGTTAAAAATTAAAAATTATCTATTATATTCTTTTTGTTTTCCCATATGCATTATCATAGTTGTAATAATATCTACCAAAATATGTCATCATTCATCACGTGGAATAAAATATGTACAAGTGGAGCTGCCAATTTAATATACTCAAAGGAGACAAAAAGGAAATAATATGCATGGCGAACTAAGAGAATATAAAAATAAATGATTTCCTAGTTTATGTGATGTATTATACTTTTTGGGAAAGTTTGTAAACTTTTTGCATGAAAAAAATTAAATTTGAAAATTTCAAATTATGAAAAATATATTCAAATACTAAATTATTAACTCAATATGCTTAAAAAAAGGTTTATTAGTCTAAAAAATTCAAATTTTTTTAACTTGTTGTAATTTTAGCTCACTTTTAAAATTTTAGTAAAAATAGTCAGATTTAAAAAATTAGTAACAATTATAGCCAAAATTGACTTTAGTCAAAATTAAGTGTAAAAGTATTGACGTGACATCCTTGGTGGCAATACTGATATGAGATTTACTGTCATATCAACTAAATATTTGCATAAAAAAGTCAAACATTTTCAATTTGTAGCAAATTTGGCCTAAATTTTTAATTTTGGCATAAATATCTTAATTTTTCTAACTACATTATATTTTATTAATAATATATAATATTTAGTAGTTAACTACATTATTTAAATTATCAATTATGTTTATAATGTATGGAAATTTAAAAACATATATCATACATTTAATAAATAATACACATTTAAAAATTTTATATTTAAATTAAATAATAAATATTTAAATATTATTTATTTAATACTAAAATACATCAATGTAGTTAATAACTATAAATATTAGTAAAATTAAATATATGTTCATACATGTATAAAAAGTTTGAAAAACATTAATACATGTATTAAATTTAAATTCATGTGTTTAAAATTTAATAAATAATATAATACTAATAAAATTCTTAACATATGTATTAATATATTTTTAATTTTAATAATATTTTAGTTATTATGAAAATATTATTTATTTTGAAATAATTCAATAACAAAAAATTTAGTGATTAGATTAATATATTTTAGTGTTAAATGTATGATATATATTTTTTTAAATTTTTATAAATTATAGAAATAATTGATAATTTAAGTATTATAGTTAACTACTAAATATTACATACTTAATAATAAAATGTATTATATTTAGAAAAACTAAGATATTTATGTCAAAATTAAAAATTTGGGACAAATTTGCTACAAACCAAAAACAGTTAGCTTTTTATGTAAATATTTAGTTGATATGATAGTAGGTCACACATTAGTAGTGCCACCAGAAATGTCATGCAATACCTCCATGCTCAATTTTGATCAAAGTTAATTTTGAACAATAATTGCTACTGATTTTTCAAATTTAACTATTTTTTCCAAAATTTTAAAAGTGAACTAAAATCCCAACAAGTTAAAAAAGTTTAAATTTTTTAGATCAATTGGCCTCAAAAAAATAATTACATTATATTATAAATTTAAAAACTAATATTTTCAATCATCACTATCATTAATTATTTAAATATTTTTTTTGGGATTTTATTATTGTAATAACTTGTGTGCATAGCACACGGAAAATTCAAATTGTTGTTAAAAAAGAAAGGAGCAAAGCAAAAAGAAGTTGCATAAGTTGGGCAAAGATGGGACTGCCCCTACAAGCTGACATATGATCTAACGTCAATCATTGGGCTCTCATTTATATTCCTATGTTCTAATTACGTTGTTCTTTGTTTGAACAATAGATGAAGCTCTCCTTTTTGTGCTAAGGATTGACTACAAAGAGGTGATCATCACAGAGAGCAGATAATATTATGAAGGAGGAGAATTTAGACTATGTATTGGTACCTTTAGGCATGTTGGTGATGGGGATGTACCACGTTTGGCTTCTTTTTACCATATTCAAGTATCCAACACGCACTGTCATTGGCCTTAATGCTGAGTCCCACCGTCAATGGCTCCAAGCCATGATGACTGTAAGCTAAAGCTACCCACCCTTTTTTTTTTTCTATCTTTTTATATTCTATTGACTTTGCATCTTGCAATAAGTATTTTTTTTTCCCCTCCTTGGAGATGCAGCGGTTTCCAAAAAAGTTGGTTAGTATGGCTTCTTAACCAAATCAAACTTTTTGTTAGAGATGTGTTTGTTGCCTATAAGAGGGTTAGTAATCAATTAGTGATATAATTTTGCAGTTTGGCTTCGTATTTTGAGTACTAGTTTGGAGAGTGTGGGAAGGAGCTAGCTATACATTGTCAAATGTTTCTTGAATCTCTAGTGGAACCAAACAATTCTGAGGATTCAGTCTCTTGTACCATCATGATGAGTAGAGATGTGCTATTTTGTTTTGTGGGTGCTTCTTAGTTTTTAAGAATCACTTTTTCTCTTTGGATGATTTTTTTTTTTTCATTTTAATGTGGAGGTCAAATAGGTTAAACTTTGATAAATTGCATAATATGAGATAGCCTCGTTTTTTAAATCAGATGAAATTTCACAAATTACTTATAACAAATTTCAAACATTACATTTCATAATGCCTTTAAAGATATTAGACCACTCATTGTCTCTGTTTGGATGAATTAAAGTCAATTTTCAATGTCCATGAATGAAGATCAGCTGAGTCTTGTTCAGGATTACATGTTCTTCATACCTAGATTTTGCTATAACTGGCTTTTGATTTTTCAGGATCCCTTGACGAATGGTGTATTGGCTATTCAAACAGTACGTAACAGCATAATGGCATCTACACTTTTAGCAACAGCAGCATTAACACTTAGTTCATTGATCAGTGTCTTTGTAAGCAGCACGTCAAGCTCTGGCAACACAGCTTCAAAACTAATATATGGAAACAACAGCTCCATTATTTCTTCAATAAAGTACTTCACTATGTTGTTGTGCTTCCTTGTTGCCTTTCTTTGTAATGTGCAGTCAATTCGATACTATACCCATGTTAGTTTCTTGGCCACTGACCCGACATCGAAAGGCCAAAAAGCTTCCATTGATTATGCTGCCAGAAACTTGAACAGAGGAAGTTATTTTTGGTCCCTTGGGCTGAGAGCTTACTATGTATCATTTCCTCTGCTTCTATGGATCTTTGGGCCAATACCCATGTTTGTGTGCTGCTGCTTGATGTCTTTTGTTCTATATTTCTTGGATACAACTACAAGTTTTACGCGGCAGCTTCATGCTCACTCGATGAAACAGCAAGTGAAAGGCGATGATGTTGAGTTAACTGTTCAACCCTCCTGACTCCTGAGTGCTACTAGGAATAGAAATTCTACTTTACACTTGTATTGAAGTGATCTCCAATCGGGCTTTATGACTGGCGCTGACCCAAGAATATTTCACATAAGACCGATTCGAACATGGGACTATCCATTGGTTTTTCTTTAAATCTACTTGTAAAGTTGTAATCATTGTTTTGCTCTAAATTATCCATTATGTAGCCTATTCAAAGACATATTCTTCCTTTGTGAATGTGGGTTATTATGTTCTTTCACTGGATCAAATTCTTAATTTCTAGAATAGATTGATGTTGCGTTAGAGAAAAGTAACACAATTTAGTTTAATCATGCCAACCAAATATAAAACTACATATGTACGAGTATATTAGTCATGCTACTATTGTATCTTCCTGCTAATGAAGAACTAAGCAGGCACTCTCAAGGGAACAAAAAAGAACAACTAGCTATCTATAAAAAAGGGTTGAAATTCAAAATTTTATGCACTAACTAATTTCAAAAAGGGACATTCTTACACCAAGTGTATTACATCTTATGATTGGATGTATGATATATAAATTAAACATTTTACATGTAATTAATAAAAATAAACTACCTGTTTTTATATTACACATCCAACAGTTGGATGTATAGGCAAGAATTCTCCTTTGAAAAATAATATTACCACCACCCTATTGCTGATGAATTTTTCTTTTCTTAAAAAAAAAACTTGAAATTGTTCTTTTTTTTTTTTCGTCATTTTCAATTTTTTTAGCACCCAATACTAATACAAATCAAATTCTAATTTATCGGATTTATATGTTTAATAGTAACTTTTACTTCTAAAAGTTTTAAGGTGGGTTAATACTTTTTTCTTAAAATTTTATTATAATAAATATCCTACTCTGACCGTTTGTAGAACTAACTAAAACATTTTTATATTTTGATTTCATCAGCTAGAATTCATAATTAAACAAAGGAATATTTTTTTTAAAAAAATTAACAATTAAATTTTATAAGAATTTTAAAATCTGCTAGTTAGTTCTTAATGTGTCTTAAAAAATTCATTTTTTTTACACCTCAAATTTCATATCATCTACTTAATCTACATCATCTTATTTTTTGCCACATCAACAATTTCTTCTTTTTCTTCTTTCTTCCCCTCATACCGCCTTCATTATCCTCTTAATAATTTCTGTTAAACATACATAATGCATTTCTCCATTTTTTTAGCCTAGAAAATACACACCCATGTTATTTGTTACTTGGTTTGATCAGAGGAAAGCAGAGAGATAAATATAAAGGCAGAGGAGGAAGGAAAGTTCCAGAGTGGTCCAAGAAAGAGTCCAGAAGAATAAAAAATATTTATTAATAGTCGATGTGGCGCTTGATGAAAGAGCCACATGTGCTGTATTGTGTTGGCTTTGATGAAAGGGCTTTATTTTGAGGAAAATTCTTACCTACACCAGGTGTATTACATCCAATGGTAGAATTTATAGTAGTTATTTTATTTTTATTAACCAAGTGCAAAACACTTGGGTAATGTGTTTGAAATCCTACCATTAAGTGTAATATACCTGATGTAGGTAAGATTCTTCATTTTTTTTTAAGAGTGGTCTAAGGGAAGAAGAATAAGTTGATGTGGTAAAAAAAATGAGATGATATAAATTAAATATATAATATGGAAGTTGAGGTGTGAAAGTAAAATAAAATTTTTAAAACACATCAGGTTATTTTGTCAAAGTTAATGGAGTAGAACTATCGAGAAGATTTTTAAATTCTTATAAAACTTAATTGTTAAGAAATTTTCTTTTAAGACTTAATTGTGAAAAGAGTATATAACTTATAGGACTGCAAATATTATCATCCATTAAACAAAAGAAAAACAATTTAATCATTAGAAATTATCAAAATGGTTAAGACGCCCTCCTACTAGAACAAAGTAAATCACTCAAAGTTATTTTTTTTTGTATTAACCCATCTTTAAAAAAAAAAAAATCACCAAAAAATCACTTTATTTTTTTTTATTTTTAGCATTATTTTATAAATTTTATATTTTATTAATTTATTTCATATTTTAAAATATTTTAAATTGGTAACATAAACATTTAATGATATTTTTTTCATTATAATAAGATATCATTTTATTGACTATGTTTTTTTCTCATTAACTAATAGAAAATATCACTAATATTAACCATAGGATTTTTTTAATAGAAAAAAATTTAAATATAACAATATTTTAATTGCATTTACAAAGGATGAAAATGAAATAATTATTATGATGAAACGTTACATAGAACATAATAAATAAATCACCCAAATTTTTATCATGACATGATATAGCTTATCCATTTGGCCAATGAAGCTTGGCCTGATGGTTAAGCTGAGGTCCTGGGACCCAATCCCTAAGGAGAGCAAAAGTCAAGTTTGTAATATTAATAGTTTGTAATAGTTGTTGCAGGATCAAATCCTAGGGACTACAAGTCTTACATTTTATGTGCTTGCCTCTAAGTTTGTAATATTAATAGTTTGTAATAGTTTATTTGTAATAGTTGTTGCAGCATCAAATCCATTTGAATAGGGTGGAGGGTATCTGCTTGATTTCGGTCCTTTTAATAGCAAAACTATATAATTTTACTATTTTTTTTTCCAAAAATTATTAATTTCTATTTACATTAACTATCTCTCCGTACTGCCTAGCAATTTAGGACAGATAGTTTACCATCCAATTACAGAGTTAAAGCATTTATGGAGGATATAGATTCAATCCCCCACTCCTCGTACTCAACCCTAAAAAAAAAAAAAAAAATCTATATCTCTATGCTTAAAAAAAATCACAAACTAACCAAAGTGTATTCAAGTAAAAAAAAAATGTTATAGAATTCTTTTTTTTTTTTTGGGTACAATGGAGAATATTATAGAATTTTTTTTATAATTACCATATAAGATTTAATTAACTTTCTTTAATCTTATACTATTCATCTTCTCAATTATTTCTACGAATTATTTTTAAAAACCAATATAAGACTATCATATTTAAGTAAAGCAAGTGGGGGAGTAGTGAAGTGTATGATGAGATGAGATGTGCGGTTATCATTTAAAAAGAAAGAGCTATCTCTATTATGTAGTCAATTAATGCTTAAATTATATAACTTCTTCATTAATTAAAAAAATTATTAACGGAAAAAAATAGTTAAAAAAATGGAAAAGCAATCAATTAAGTGCGTGATCCTACAAATAACTTAAAATAGACGGCCATTTCTTATTTAGTTAAGGATAAAGATGCTAGTGCACCCTTACACTCAAAATCTTAAATTTCTCAATAGCAAAAGTTCAAGTAATGGTCCTAAAACTCAAAACAACGAAAAAAAAAAAGTCTAATAACATCACAATAGAGCCTAGATCTACAATTTAAAATCACAATGTTATCTAAGGCTTCAACAATAGTATTCAACTATAAAAATACATTTAAGTCTTTGATTAAAAACATCCACTCACAAATTTGATGCTCGATTCTTGGCTTGTTTAGCTAAATTCCGAATTTCTCTCCTTCAGATCTCCTTCTCCTCTTCTTTTCTTCTTTTCTTCTTTCTCTTCCCTTATTCTTCTCTTATTCTCTTATCTTCTTCTTCCTTCCTTCCACCATACTTCCTCCTGTAGAATCCAACCACTCCTCCACCCTTTCTTCACTTTAATTTCTTTTCTTTCTTTTCTTTCCTTCTAACTCCATTTACTCTCATTTATTACAATCACATCCTTATTTCCTTTTCACTTAAATCCAAATTTAAATTCTAGTGGTCAAGACTTTCACTGGCAATGTAGAGGGTCTCAAGTTTGAGTCCCGACCCCTCCCTTTTTTCCCATAAAAAAAAAAGATAAAGATCAGTATCGCACCAAATAACAGTAGCAGTGCTATCATACGGCACAAAAATGTTCATTTTGATCTCTTCAATTTGACAACCTCGTCTGTGAAATGGAGGGATTTTTTTATAATTTTATAATTTTTTTTTTGTCGTATCTTGCCGTTTACACTTTCTTTTAGTTAATTACTGATAGAAAATAAAGAATACATGGGTATTACCAAATGCCATATATATAATGTCAGAATTATAAAATATATGAATATCACCAAAAACCATGTACAAAGATTGTATGCGGAATAAAGGAAGCGATATAAATACCTCCCGCCATCGTTATGTGATCTTCTGGGATATTAAGCTTGTTATTGAGCCTTCCTTTCTTTTCTAGAATAAGGTTCTGTGTTTTCTTGGTTTAGTCACACACCCCAAGATGGTGTAGAGAATGAAAAAGTGTGATAACCAAGAGACTAGATGTCCTATTTAATTAAATCAATATGGTCAACAGTTGTGTTTCCATCAAACACTATTAATGGGCAGTTACCACTAATAATAAAACTCTAATTATTTGGGATTATTTAATATTTGAATGTTGGACCACATCTAGATAATAGGAATACTTTCTTAAATAAATATTTATTAATAATAAATATTTACATTCTCCCACTTGGTCCACATATTTAAATATTCATCATCTTTAAAACTCAAATAGAATAAGACATAATATGCATGAATCATGTTGATAGGTCCTCTAAATTTTGAGTATTATCTTCCATGTATCACAATGCATTTTATTTCTCATTCAATATATGGTACCATCACTTAAATAAATAAATCTCATGTTTATTCTTGGTCTCAACAAATATATATTTGGAAAAAGTACATTTTTATACCCTGAAGTTTTAAGTTTTTACACATCTAATCCTGTGGTTTTTTTCGTGACATTTAAAGGTCTGTGGTCTAATTTTCCAACACTTTAATACCCTATCAATTAATATTGTCATTATTTTATAATAAAATATTGATATAATACTATTTTCACTAATAAAAATATTTTACATGTGATTTACCATCAATATGACTATTTAGATACTTTTAGAAATATCATAAATTTATTTTAAAAATTATTTATTTGTATTCCTAATAAAATTAAAAAAAACATCTTATTTTTATTTTTTGTAAATTTATTTTAGTTTGTTGAATGATATACTACTTAGTAAATAATTCAACTATTAAATATTCATATTATTTTGTCATTACATGATATATTTTTAATAATATTACTAAGTAGGGTACTAAAATACAAGTAAAATCAAACCACATATCTTTAAATGTCACTAAAAAAACCACATGGTTAGATATGTAAAAACTTGAAATCACAGGGTACAAAAATATACTTTCCCCTATATATTTTCTCAAAATTATTAATGTGCACGACAAAATGAGAAAACAACATAAACGAGAATTCCATTAATAAAATATCTAGATATGGGAATTACATGATGGATCCTAATCCCATTCTGGATACCTGATCCTTAAATTTAAATGGTGGCATACTTTTAGTTAAAGGATCAGCTATCATCAACTCAGTACTAATGTGTTCTATGATAACTTTATTGTTCTTAACACGTTCTCGAATGGTCAAGTACTTAATGTCGATGTGTTTGCTTTGACTACCACTTTTGTTATTCTTGGCTAGAAATACAATAGCTGAGTTGTCACAAAATATCCTCAATGGCCTAGATATAGTATCCAAAAGTCTAAGCCCTGAAATAAAACTCTTCAACCATACACCATGCGATGTCGCCTCAAAGCAGGAGACAAACTCTGCCTCCATTGTGGAAGTAGCAATCAAGCCTTGCTTGACACTTCTCTAAGACACAGCTCCACCAGCCAGCATAAAGATATAACCTGATGTTGATTTACGTGAATCAACACATCCAACAAAGTCTGCATCTGAATATTTAACCACTTCCAGACTGTCTGTATGTCTGAACATAAGCATATAGTCCTTGGTCCCTTGAAGGTATCACATAACCTTCTTTGCAGCTCTCCAGTAGTCCAAACCTGAATTACTTTGATATTTGCCCAATATTCCAACAACAAATGCAATGTCAGGCCTTGTACACACCTGAGCATACATCAAGCTTCTAACGGCAAACACATATAGAATATTGTGCATTTGTTCCTTTTCCAAATCGTTCCTTGGGCATTGATTCATGTGAAACTTATCGCCTTTCATAATAGGAGCAACACTCGGTGAATAACCTTTCATCCCAAATCTCTCTAAGACCTTATTGATATAAGTATTTTGAGATAGACCCAAAACATAACGGTCCCTATCTCGATCGATCTTGATGCCAATGACATAAGATGCATCACTCATATCCTTCATCTCAAAATGTTTAGAGAGAAATTATTTCACCTCATATAGCAAGCCCTTGTAATTGCTTGCAAGTAAAATATCTTCCACATACAAGACTAGGAAACAAGTTTTACTCCCACTGACCTTCTGATATATGCATTGATCCATGATGTTCTCTTCGAATCCAAATGAAGAGATAACTTCATGGAATTTTAAATACCATTATCGAGAGGCTTGTTTCAATCCATATATGGATTTCTTAAGCTTGCAAACTAAATGTTTACCATTACTAGAGGAAAAACCTTTTGGTTGTTTCATGTAAACCTCCTCCTCTAGGTCACCATTAAGAAATGCCGTTTTTACATCCATTTATTACAATTCCAAATCAAAGTGTGCAACTAATGCCAAAATTATATGAAGAGAATCTTTCTTAAACACAGGTGAAAATGTATCTGTGTAATCAATTCCTTCTTTTTGAGTGAATCCTTTAGCAATGAGTCTTTTCTTGTATCTCTCAATGTTACCTAATGAATCCTTTTTAGTTTTATAGACCCATTTACATTGTATAGGCCTTTTTTCATTAGGTAACTCAATAAGGTCCTAAACACCATTGCTCTTCATGGAATCCATCTCATCCTTCATGGCATCGTACTATAACTTTGATTTCTCACAACTTATAGCCTGTGTAAAGGTCTCAGGATCATTTTTGGCTCTTATATTGTAATCAGACTCCTGTAGATATACCATATAATCACTAGGAATGGCTGATTTTTTGACTCTAGTAGACCTCCTTAATGTTGTATCAGAAGGATTTTGTTCAATATCCTCATGAGCAACTTGGTCTACTAAATCATCAGTCATTTGTGGAATTTTTATATTATGATTTTCAGCGTGTTGGATTGCAACAACTGGTGTCATAATATCCGATTGTTCTTGAGGAACATTATGAATGATAATGACTTGATTATTTGAAGTATATGGTTGAGTGTCATTATGATCCTTCTCTAAACTAATGTCTTAAGACAGATCCCTCTCACTAATAAAGTCATTCTCAAGAAATTTAGCTTTTCTTGATTCCACAAATCTAGTGTGATATGATGGATAATAAAATCTGTATGCTTTCGACCTTTGAGTATATCCAACTAAATGCCCACTTATGGTCCTTAAATCCAACTTCTTTTCTTGTGGATTATAAAATCTTATTTCATATAGGCATCCCCAAACACGTACATGTTGCAAACTCGATTTTCAACCTTTAAACAACTCAAATGGCATTTTAGAAACAGCCTTGGTTAGAACTCAGATTAATATATACACTGTCGTTTTAAAAGCTTTAGTCCACAAGGACTTAGGAAGATTAGAACTACTGAGCATACTGCGCACTATGTCCAACAACGTTCAGTTTCTTCTTTCTGCCACACCATTTTGGTCCGGAGAACCAGGTGAGGTGTATTGGGCAACAATCTCATTTTCTTAAAGAAACTTCACAAATGGACTAAGTGCTTGTCCATCCTCAGTATATTTACCATAATATTCACCACCTCTATCAGACCTCACTATTTTAATTTACTTATTGCATTGTTTCTCTACTTCTGCCTTGAAAACTTTAAAGGCATCTAGAGCTTCGCTCTTGTTATGAAGTAAGTAGAGATACATATATCGTGAGTAGTCATCGATAAAAGTAATGAAATATTTTTGCCCAAATGAGTCTAGATCAGGACTACAAATATCTGTATGTATGATTTCTAATATGTCTAAACTCCTCTTGGCACCTTTCTTTGATTTGTTAGTTTGCTTTCCCTTAATGCAACCAACACAAGTCTCAAAATCAGTAAAGTCTAAGTCATCAAGTATCTTATCATTTACCAA